>JACGAQ010000618.1:0-109324 GCA_014119065.1 Orius insidiosus | reverse complement strand
GCGGAGATATTTATAATTCGAGAGTCAATAAATGACTATAAACGATTGTACTATGAAGTGTTTATTAATTTGATATAAATTTTATAAAATTTCTTACCTATAAAAGTGAAATCGAAATTTATGGTCACTTCTAGTTTTGATTTATCTATAATGAATTTTGAATAAAAACATATGTTAGCCGAAGAGCAACCAAAAAACCTAATTTCAAATTACATAATATGTCTGTTAGAAATTTTAAAAATTCGCTGCGGCCGTTGGTCCCATTTTTATCAAATTTTCACCAATTCTCCTTATATTTTTTACGAATTTTTGATGTAAAAAATTTTTTTAAACATTAATTTGAACATTTTAGTAGGGAGAAATTTCATACTTCCACGCCTTACGAGAGGGACCTCTCTTAGGCAAAAGCCCATTATTCTACCTACACTTAAAAACAAAGAACTTATCAAATTTTTTAGAAAAAATAACTTCAATCTTCTCTTAGGAAGTTAAAAAGGTCGAATTTGAGAAGGAAACCCGGAAAAATTTATTAAATTTGGAAAAAAATTCCAAAATTAAAAAAGTTTGAAAATTTTTTCGAAAAAAAAAAAAAAAAAAAAAAAACACTCGGAAAATGTTTTAAAAAAAGTGAAAATTTTTGAAAAAAAAGTGAAAATTTTGGGAAAAAAAAATTTTTTGAAAAAGAAAAAAATTAGGAAATTCGGAAAATTAAAAATAAAGTTGGAAAATTTTTTGAAAAAAAAAAAACTTCCTCCTCCGTTTCACATCCCCCTCCTATATTTTTACTTCTCTTAAGGGAAGTTTTCGTTTGAAGCTCTTCAAACTAGTAGTTTTAAACAATTTAGAATGGCCCGTGTCACAAAAAGGGTCATGGGTTCGATCCCCACACAGGAGAACTCTCCGGATTCCCTGGGACAGGCAGGTTTGCCGAGTTTAGCGGCAAAATGAAATACTAAAAAATTAATTTAGATTTTAATCTATTTTTAGAATTATAAACGTGTACAGAGTTATTCAGAGGTTTTTTTCCCTGTTTGAAGGTAAAATGTCGTGGTATTTAAAAACCGTTAGTCCTTTGGAAGGGAGAGAAATTACGGAGGACGCAGCTGTGACCTATCCTTTTATTACATTTTTTTTCAAATTACTCTGTGATATCTAAAAAATATTATTTTGTTCTTTTAAAAAAAAGTCTGGATAAATTCTTCACTTTTAATTAAAGATAAAATCAAGGAGGAAATTCGTTGCAAAATAAACGGCGCATACCTCACATAACCTTCTAAAGTCGACAGTGCTTCTACCTTTTGGGAAGGAAATAAAACGTGATTATTTTTAAAAAATCCTTTTTATTAAACAATATTTAATTACATTTATTTAAACTTTATAGTTTATCCTGAAGTTTTAATATCAATACACATAAGCAATATTGTAAATTATTTTGAATTTGATCCCAATTTCGCATCTGAAGGTCGGAAACTTGTTTTAAAATTTCTTGTAAATTAGGTTCATTTAAAATGCTTTCGCGTACTTAGTAAAAGGCTTAGATATGATTGAGCTAATTCAAAATCTTTGTTAGTTCTAACATAAAATGGAGGGTTTTAAGAAAGGGATTAATAAAGAGGAATCTAGCGAGTTGACTTCAAAATCGATGACTGAAGGTCCATTTCTTTTAAGCGATTGACGACAGATTCGTATGTTTTGAAGAAACGGATTTTCTAAAAACTGCCCGAATTCGTCTGGTTGATAAGTTTGTCCAGACGTAATGTTTTTGGTGCTGTCTTTTTCGTTGACTACGGATGAAAAGTCGAATTCGATCTTTGGATGGAAGCGTCGGGAGGAAGAAAGGAGCAGCTTCTGGCTTTTTGATTTCTCCAATGGGCTTATTTCGCTTTTTGATGATATCTAAGTCTAAAAGATTCTGCCAGCGTGAAGAAGCCAAACCGGACAAAGTGGCCAAATGGTCAATTTGATCGACATCGACATCTTCTTCTTTTCCATGTCTTCCACAGCGATCGTTGGCTCAAGACCAGACGTTCCAGGCAATTCTAATAAAGGAACAACGTCCGATTCAATCGGTCTAAAAGAAACATGAGAAAACGTCGTCCGATTCGTCCATAAATAGATTCCCAAATAGTTAACATGCGCTGTAGCCAAATATTGTCCAGTAGGTGACATATTTAGAGAGACGCAGGGAGATTCTACTTTGAATAGTCAATCAATGATGCTGTCGGAATATCCCATGTTCTGACTGTTGAGTCCATCGATGCTGAAATCATCCAACGAGCGTCAGGGCTGAATGTGCAGTCGGTCACTTGTCCAGTGTGGCCGATCATTTTACGCACGACTTTTCTTGTCTCGATATCTACAAGGCTGATAGTGAAGTCTTCCAAAATGACGCCGATCAAAGATGATTCTTGATGTGCTCTGAAGAAGTTAATAGGCTCACCAACATTCAGTCTGCTGGTTGTTTTTGAACCTAAAAAAAATCATTAGTCAACGATGGAAGGACATATCCCAAATTATGGTCTTTTGTGGCAAAAGAACCATTAATTAGTGCCATAAAAATTAGCCACGCTTTTCGACTGAAGGGTCTGCTTGCTAAGAAGTTTAGGAATTACTAGACTAGGGTAAGCTAAACTTACAAATCTGCGATCCTTGATCAGGTCTGAACTTCCAAATTTTAAAAATCCTTCACTACATCCAGAAAGAACAATTTGATTTAAAGAATCTACAGCGACACCTCGATCCCTTGTTTATGAGCAGTAGGAACTCCATAAGTACATCTAAAAAAAATGTGTTTTTGCTTATTAGTTAAAAGGGTATTGAATTTACCTTTGAATTCCTGATTGAATATTAAACCTAAGAACATCGCCAGAACTGTAGCCAATGACAATAAAATTTCCGCAGTTAGTTAGGTGAATGCAAGTAGCAGTAACGTTTAAAGTGACGCGAGTTTTATGCTCAAACTTCTTCGGGAGGAGCTTGTGTTCGCCCATTCTCCGTTTGTCGTAGGACCATGTAGTGACTAAAGGAGAGCCAAGATGAAGCGCACCAACATTATCCCATTCTTTCACTCTAGAAGTAGTCGCAGCAAACTCGGTTATTGGTGGCATCAAAAGATTTTCTGAATACGGCGTCTTCTTTTTCATAACTTTCCTATTATACGACACGTCCTAAACTGAAGTTCATACTTTCGTTGACAGTGTTGAAAACTCGAAGAGAAGAGTCGCCAGCAGCGCTTAAAACATGAGCAGAATTCGCAGCATAAAAACGTACGCAGTTAGGCTGAGCTGAATGTCCTTCACGTAACCGTAGAAGCCTCCCGCCCATATCAGGCTCATCAAAAATCCACAGCTTTACCGAATTATCTGAAGAAGATGTCACCATCAATGGCTCATTAGGAAGACAAAATGCTGCAGAAACTGAACCATTGTGTGCATTCAAAATCTGACTAGCTACCTTCTTCTCTTCCAAATTCCATAAAACGACATGCCCAGTGACGCTTCCAGAAGCCATTATGGGCTGCCCATCAGTTCTAAACGAAAGACAAGTAACTGGCCCCCAATCTTGACAAAACTGAACGATTGTCTCATCGTATTTGATATATGAAGATAAATTCGACCATCATTGAGACCTATGGCGATGACATCTAATGCTGGAGCTTGTTCCATGACTAAAATTGATGATCCCCATCCTGGGAATGGGTGAATCAACTTTGATGTTTTGATGTTCCATAACTGCATTCCTCCTTGTTCGCTCCCAAGGAGAATTTTGTTCAAATAAGTGCTGGGATGAAGGATTGTGGTTATGCGAAAGACTAAAGAGTCGAAGGTCAATTCTAAGAAGACTTCTTCGCTGTTTCTATCGTAGACTTTGAGAAGATTGTCATCATCGATGGCAACGATGTGAGGACCAAATGGAAGAAGACAGTGGATGGGTTTTTTGTGTTCACCGTAATTCTGCTCGATGACTGTACCTCTTTTCCACGTTTGGATTTTACCACCGCTCGCCGTGTAGATTCTGTTCGTGTCAGTCGCCAGGCAAGTGATGTCCCCATCGGTGATGTCGCTGACCGTCAGAAGCGAAAGATGGCTTACGCCGTAGGTATGAAACGATTTCCCGACGCATGAGACGACGATGTGCTCTTTCCGCTTCTTCAAATACCACGTCGCACATGGTATTTGGTTGCTGACATAACCGAGAGCACGATTACGCAGAAATATCTTACTCGCTTCAGGCATAACGAAAATACTCACTACATCAATAAACACGTGGGGTATCTCGATAAACCTTCAAACTACATAACCTTTCAAAACATTAGAACCTTCATCCATTTTGATCCCAAAAAATCGATTCACCATAATTACAATTATCAAACTAATCAAATAAATTCAAAGATTAGTCTTATTTAAAAGCAAAAACTATCATTTCTACTTGAAAAATTGCTTCAAAAAAATTGAATAATTCTTAAGTCGATAGAAAACTCTATTTTTTTAAAAACCTTAGCGCGGTTATAATTTATAAACTTCACATTTTGATTGTTTCTTACGATCACGTGTTGATTCGTTTAGTGCTTGTCTCAAAATGACATTTCAGCAAAGACTTTTGAAGAAAAAGATTAAAAAACGTGAGCAGAAGAAGCTGAAGTTACTTCAGTCTAAAAGGGCGGTGAGTGCAGTGGTGGAAAGCATGTTTTTCTGTTATGTTTTATTGCTTTATTATTTAACACATGTAGTTCACTAATGTTGTTTCCTTAAGATTTGTGGTGCTGAACATAATCCTGCTTTAAGCCTTGATTTATGGCACCAAACTTGATGAAAGCACCATACTTTTCAGCACCAAATGTGGTGATTGCTGATCTGAAAGTATATGAGCATGGTGAGAAAGAATAGGTTTTTTTCCCGTACAATCTGGGGATTGCTTGTTCTAATTGTGTAAAAATCCTAACTGACAATTATGGAGAACACCCTAAAAATCTGATAAAACTTACGTTAACTACTTTTACTTGTTTATTTCATTTTATTATTAGGTATATTTTATTTCATTATGGAGAACACCATAAAATCCTGTTAAAACTTCGGTTAACAGCGTTAACTACTTTTACTTGTTTATTTCATTCTATTATTATTATTATTTTATTATTTATTTTTTTCATTATGGAGAACACCCTAAAACCTGATTTTACTTATTTATTTCATTTTATTATTATTATTTTATTTTATGGAGAACATAAAACTCATTATGGAGAACACCCTAAAATCCTGATAAAACTTACGTTAACTAATTTTACTTATTTATTTCATTTTTTCAGAATCTTCTGCTAATTCTTCATTTGTGGAATCCAAAAATGAAAGTGGAGAAGGTTTGTAATTTTTTTACAATCCAATTTTTTTATTAATTTATTTTCAGATCTCAGCGATTCATCTTCTCTCCCCAAAGTAGAAAATACAAAAAACGAACAATTTCAGAATGGTAGTTCATTTCTTTTTTAATTATATATTATTTTAATGCCGTTGTTTCAGGAAATTTGAAAAAAATCGAAAAAGAAAAAGAAGAAAAAGGAGGTAGAAACGCAGGAGGAAAAAATGGAAGAATCTGGTGGTGAAGAGGTGGAAGAAGACGAAAAAGTTAATGAAGACATTGGGAAAAAATGTAACAATTTGCTTTCTTTTTATTTTTATTTCTTAACTTTTTTTTAGTGCCAGGAAGTAGTTTAGGGCTGGAAATCCAAAAAGGTGCCACATTTTCAACTCTGGAGGGAAAAGTATCAGAAGATACTTTGAAGGCGATTGAAGATATGGGATTTACAACGATGACCGAAATTCAAGCTAGATCGATTCCGGTTCTTCTTGAAGGCCGCGATATCGTCGGTGCAGCAAAAACCGTTCTGGAAAAACTCTCGCTTTTCTTATTCCAGCGATCGAACTTATCGTCAAACTCAGATTCATGCCTAGAAACGGCACCGGATGTATCATTTTGTCCCCAACGAGAGAATTATCAATGCAGACTTTTGGCGTCCTTCAAGAATTGATGAAATATCAACATCATACGTTCGGTCTTGTTATGGGCGGTGCTAGCCGAGAAGTTGAAGCTAAAAAACTATCTAATGGTATCTGCAAAAAGTACCCTGAAGAAACTAAAATAAATTTTTCAGGTATTAACATTTTGGTTGCCACGCCTGGACGTCTTTTAGATCACCTCCAAAACACACCTGGATTTCTCTATAAAAACTTGCAATGCCTAGTTATTGATGAAGCAGATCGAATATTGGAGATCGGTTTTGAAGAAGAAGTCAAACAAATAATCAATCTTTTACCAAGTAATTAGTTTTTTTAACGGCGCTATTAAACTAATTATTACAATTTTTTTAGAAAGGAGACAAACGATGCTTTTTAGTGCGACAACTACCAGAAAAACGGAGGATTGACCAGGCTTGCCGTTAAGAAGGAACCGTTTTATGTTGGCGTCCATGATTCTTTGGATGCAGCTACTGTTGAAGGGCTTGAACAAGGTAAAATTTTGCCTTTTTCTTCCTCCAAAAATATTCAGGGTTTTATGGCATCTTCTGCCATCATTTTTGGGGTAAAATATGGTAAATTGATTGCAATGACTGCTTTGCTGAAATATGACGATCTAACCACTGTTTAGCTGACCATCTAATTTGCTGAAAATATGATTTCTGATGACTAGAGATGTTTTCTTCTGCATTTTTTTTTTTTAAGAAGAAGAATTGGTTTAACCGATGAGCAAGAGGCCTTCTTCCTCATTGGTTAATCCATTCTTCTTCTTTTCTGGACTAGCTTTATGGGCCATTAAGGGGGGGGGGAAGACCAGGCGGGGGCTCTCGCCATATTGCCGTGGCGCCCTATCAGGACCAACTCCAGAGGAGTGGCCAACCAATTTATCGCGGATTTTGTGGAAGAATATTTATTTGGAATTTAACTTCCAAAAAAAATCCCTACACCCAACCCGGGATCGAACCCTGGTCTCCAATGGTGGAAGTCCAAGACTGAACCTTCCAGCCACGGAGCCGGTTTGTTTACTCCTACATATATGTTTTTTTTTCAATTTCAGGCTATGTTATTTGTCCATCTGAAAAACGTTTTCTTCTTCTTTTCACCTTCCTCAAGAAGAACCGGAAGAAGAAAGTGATGGTCTTCTTTCATCCTGCATGTCCGTCAAATTCCACGAAGAGCTTCTTAATTATATCGATTTACCTGTCATGAGCATACACGTAAGTTAAAATGAAAACACACATTTTATTTATTTGAAGCCATTTCAAGATTTTGAAAGGTCAAAATCGACAAAATAACATGTATATTTGCTTCCATCTTTTGATAAAGTTATGGTCGCCCTGAAATCTCCTCTAGGGGGAACGGGTAAAGAGACCGATGTTGTCGGTATCAGACGGTTTATGTACATCTCGCCCTAAAAATTAAGAAAATCATGAAAAATTATAAGTGTAAAATAAAAGGAATAGAGAAACAATAAAAAGAAGTACTAGTTTGAAGAGCTTTCAACGAAAACTTTCTTAAAGAGATGTAAAAATATAGGAGGGGAAAGTATTACGGAGGAGGAAGTATAACGGAGATAAGGGGATTTTGCCCATGGGAGGTCCCTCTCTTAGTGCGTGGAAGTATGAAATTTCTCCCTACTTAAATGATAATTTTTTTACACCAAAAATTCGTAATAAATATAAGGAGTACCTAATTGGTGAAAATCGGACCAACGGTTCGGCTGCAGCGAATTTTTTAAATTTTCAAGCCGACATATTTCCGCCATTTTTTCGAAATTCAAAAATCGCCTTTGTTAGTTTCTTGTTCACCACTAAAGAAAATTTGGTGAAAATTGGTTAAAAACTGTGGGCGTTAAGTGTTCCGGAAAAAACGGACGGCTATGGACGGACGGCCGGCCGCACCACAGACAAAGTTGAAATGGGTAAAGATCGATTTGACCCTACTGAAAACCTGACGTGGAGGGTATCACAATAACTTCTTTAAGGAAGTTAATATTTCACTACAGGTTTAGGCTGGTGAACTATTTTTGTTTATTGCTCTCCTGACTGGTCGAGTATGCAGGAACGTGGTGAGGAACAACTGTCTCACCAACTTCCTAATTCTCACCAGTTTTTCACTAAGTGAAGTAAAATAAAATATTTGAAATTACTTTAGGTATTGGGCAGCCTCCTTTATATGTAGAATTGCTTGACTTCCCCAATCGAATTAAGAACTCCGGAACGATATTTTTAATGTCTTTACATCCATTTTTCATTTGAAAATTAAAAAAATTTTCTTTCCATACTTCCGCCGATTTTATCGCGATTTTTACATTGACCTGAAAAAAATTTGTTTTTTCATTTTTTAAATTTTAAAAAAATTTACTTCTGTGTTATCATCTATGTTATATGGTAAATAAACTCTTCCGGTGAATCCCACATGAGTTCTGTTTATGCGTTCCACTTTCTGCGGAATGACCAACAAATTTTTCTTCGCCAGACATGGCCTGATCGCCTTCGGATTCGCCAATAAACTCACCTGAAAATCATAATAGACACCCAGTATACAAATCCAAAACTTACAGCGGAATGCACGAAAGCTATCAACAATAAAAACTTCATCTTTTCCATTCTTAGTTGGAAAATGAAATAAAATTTTAATTTTTTTAACTATGGAAGGAAATTATGTTTTGATTTTATCTGACCTTAATGGATTTGGGAAATTGATTTTACTACATTTCCTTAATTAAATATAACTCTAATTTTCTTTTGCAATCTTTAGGGGAAGCAGCAGCAAACAAAACGTACGTCGACGTTTTTTCAGTTTTGCAATGCAGAATCTGGAATTCTTCTATGTACAGATGTCGCTGCCAGAGGTCTTGATATTCCAGCTGTCGACTGGATCGTTCAGTATGACCCTCCAGATGATCCCAAGGTAATAATATAAAAGCAATTATTTATTTAGGTTTATTTCCAATGAGCAGTATAAATAAATAACCTCTCCTCTTTGCAGTTTTGAAAAAATTACGATTTTGTTTTAGGAATACATTCACAGAGTTGGAAGAACGGCAAGAGGTGAAGGAGGAAAAGGAAATGCTCTTTTGATCTTAAGACCTGAAGAACTAGGCTTCCTCAGGTATCTTAAAGAAGCCAAAGTTCCCCTAAACGAATTTGACTTTTCATGGAATAAAGTTTCTGATATTCAACCCCAAGTAAGATCCTCTTTTCCTTTTTGAATTTTAAAACATTCTTTTTTTCCAGCTTGAAAAATTAATACAGACAAATTACTTTTTGAATCTATCCGCCAAAGAAGGTTTCAAGGCATACGTCAGATCTTATGATTCTCATCATCTGAAATCGATATTTGACATCGAAACCTTAGATTTGCTGAAAGTCGCTAAATCTTACGGCTTCACTGTTCCTCCTGCAGTTGACCTCAGTAAGATAAAAATTTAAGTTTTCTGAAAGCCCAAATCTGCCATATTGCCATGGCCAAACTGTGGGTTAATTATTTTATTGGTTGGAATTCACCAATTGAATTTTTCATTTTAATATTAAACCAAATAAATTAGGAAGAAGAAAGCAGAAAAAAGTTAGGTCCCCAATGGGATTCGAACCTACGACCTTTGGGTTTCTTGACCTTTCAAACTCATTTTTACTGTAATACAATCCTGGATGTCAGGTTGGCTTGAGGTAACCCTTATAACCTTCTGGATTTAACCTCAATGATACCACCAATTGAATTAATCATTTTTAATATTCAACCAAATAAATTAGGAAGATGAAAGAAGCAGAAAAAAGCGAGGTCCTCAGTGGGGTTCAAACCTACGACCTTTGGGTTTCTTGACCTTTAAAACTGATTTTTACTGTAATACAATCCTGGATGTCAGGTTGGCTTGAGATAGCCTTTATAACCTTCTAGATATAACCTCAATGCTACACCTTTCCCACCTAACTACCACCAATTGAATTAATCAAGAAGAAAGAAAGCACAAAAAAGTTAGGTCCCCAGTGGGATTCGAACCTACTACCTTTGGGTTTCTTGGCCTCTAAAACTGATTTTTACTGTACTTAATACAATCCTGGATGTCAAGTTGGCTTGAGGTAACCTTTATTACCTTCGGGATGTAACCTCAATGCCACCCCTTTCCCACCTAACTACCACCAATTGAATAAATCATTTTTAATATTAAACCAAATAAATTAGAAAGAAGAAAGAAAGCAGAAAAAAGTTAGGTCCTCGTGAGATTCGAACCTGCGACCTTGAGTTTCTTGACCTCTAAAACTGATTTTTAATGTAATACAGTCCTGGATGTCAGGTTGGCTTGAGGTAACCCTTATAACCTTCTAGTTTTAACCTCAATGCTTCCCCTTTCCACCTAACACTTTTTTCCTTAAAATTTACTTGGTTTTTATATTAAAAATATGTGATTCATGGTTATATCTCGCTATTTTTTAGAAGTCAACAGCAAAAACAGTGCCCGCCCTAGAAAAAGGAACGGTGGAGGTGGCTTCGGACAGTTTAACAAAATGAACAGAGAAGGACAAAAGAAAATTCCACGATTCACTCAACCCAATCCTAAAAAGAAATAAAAATGAAATTTACATGAATTAATAAAATAGTTATAATTTTATTTAAATTTTTTTTTGCCCCCATATCCAAAGGTAAATAAAAAGACCATTTCAAGTCATCAAATTTTATTCCGAAATTAATTTTCATTTTTATTTATTTCATAAAATTCTGTTCCAACAAAATAATTCCTATGAAGAAATACAAAGGATTTGAAATTATAACAAAAAAAAGGTTAAAATTAAAACAAAATTTCTTCGAAATCCTAAAGAATAAAAACAAAAAAGGGATGAAAAGAAATCAGGTTTTAACTAAGTACCTAATGCCTATTTGTCTTAAATTATGTTTTTCTCAATTATTCTTTTTTATACTCATCACCCAGAGAAGAAATAGTCCAACTATTTCAACCCTCAAAATCTTAAACGTAACCGGCACCACTTTTTTCCCGCCTTCTTTTGTCATGAAAATTGCACATAAAGAAAAAAATAAAATAAAGGCGAAAAACAAGCTTTACCTTTAAAAAAAATACATAAATTATTCCACAGAGAAATAGGCCGAAAACACCAATTGTGGAATATTAAAACAATTCATGCAATTTTTCCTACTTTTTTTATTTTTTTTTTTTCTAAAAAGAAAAAACTCATAAATCAAATGCAAGGATTAGGTTTGTAAATGCTAATTTTGAATTTAAACCAGTGATTTTTAACACTTTGTGACATGACATGGAAAATTTAATATGAGGCCAGTTAAAATACCATTTTTAAAAATGATGGGGGCCAATGAAAAATTGATTTTTTTAAAAATAAAAGGGCGGTTTAACAAGCCTCATTTACAGATCTTAAAATTTAATTTGTACAAAAAATTAATTTGTGACTTAAATAATAAACGAAATTTTGGATGGGGAATGTTTGTGTATACTGACGCATATACAAAATAATATATTCTTACATAAAATATGAATTTAAAAACTTGATGAAAACCCGCTCCCACCCCCCAAAAATTTGATGAAAAGTGACATAGCAAAATAAAACTACTTTACTAAGATATCACACTGAGATTATCAGTTATTTTGTAATATATTTTTTTAAATTAAAAAAAAAAAAGTTTAAAATGCAGTCCTTAGACCTCCTAATGCGAAAGAAAAAGTGGGCGTTTTTGAATGTTTTTGTTGTAACCTGTAAAAACGGTGATTTATTTCCGCCGTGAGGGAGTTTGGCAGTCGATTTTGTACTTTTGAGGCACTGGAGGGCTGAAGGACGTTAGTTTTGGGGTCGCTGCTACCTGCGAGATGAAGGAGTGATGATGCCGTTTGATTGAGGCGTTACTGGGCTCATCGGCGTCATTTCAAGCTCGACCAGAAGAGGAAAATGATCTAGAAAAAAAAAATTAAATTTTTTTTTTGTTTTTTGATTTTTTTTACCTGAAGGAATATGAGGATGTGGGCAGCCGATGACTTTATTCTCTTTAAGCCACTCAGCGGCAAGCGGACCTAAAAGTCCGAGAGGCGTCATACTCTGTTTTGAATAAAAAATGTAGTCGATGATCCCTTTAAAATGAAAAGTGTAGTTTGTATAGGGCATGACGTCTTCCGTATACGCCGAAGCGAGCTTGAAGGAATGCATGAATTCGTTGGGTTTGTCGCACCCGGAGATCTTCTGGAGGACGGACTTGTATGGGAGCTCTTTAAAATCTTGATGATCGGATAAAACACGTCCGGAGGACAAAAATTCGATTACGCCTGCAACAAAAACTTATTTTCCTTCTTTTTAAGTCGTTTTCAACATACCTGAATCGGGCAAAGAGTTAAAATCACCGCAGAGGAGAAGTTGAACAGGAGAAGCACCTCCGTTGGGCCTAAAATGCATGCTTGCCTCATCCAAAACGCCTTTTAAAGCATGCGACAACATCATCACCTAATAAAGTTGATTATTTAAGTTTCTTGAAAGGATATTAAGCTTACCTGAATTAATTTCACATCACAGAATTCTGGGTCCCAATGGATATGAGCCGTACAGACAAGCAAAGCTTGTTCAGTGATAGCGGCACAATCTCTAGGGCCTAAAACAAAAAATATAAGTTTTTATCACAATTTACTAAGGTCTTATGACCGAAAACCTGAAAAAATCGTCCAAATCATGATAAAAATTTGTTTTGATCGACAGAACACAGTAAAACACAAAAAGGGTCTTATTGGACCCAAATACCGAAAAACCAAAATAAAGGTCATACGACTGTAATATTTTTGGTTTGTGGGATTCTTCATCACCACTAATTTAAAATTGATAGAAAGATGTGTTGTGTGTGATGTCCCCCCCCCCCCCCCACTCCCATGGAGAAAAGAAGGGTGAAGGTCTGCGGATGCTGGAATGCGAACTGTCAGGCAGTGACGTGAGTGTCGCAGATGTCGAGAAGTTCCACCAATTCAGGGGATTGAAGAGTTGCGGAACTGCTGACAAGTTGAGGGAGTTCCACCAGTTCAGTGAGTCTGGTGCGGAACTGTTGATGTCAATTGATTGATGATGCTGATGCTTGCCTTGGTTTCATCAGTGTATTCGTCATGGGTCATCAATTGTGATTCATTAGACTCTGATGATATTTATGTGGGATGATTCATCACCACTAATTTAGAGTTAATAGAAAGATTGCGACAATCACGTCACAGCCCGACAGTTTGCGTTTCAGCATCCGCAGACCTTCACCCTTCTTTTCTCCATGGTGGGAGCAGGTTCCGTAGCAGAGAAAGATGTGTTGTGTGTGATGTCCCCCCCCCCCCCCCCATCTACACATCTTTCAGTGTCGCAGATGTCGAGAAACTGGTGGAACTTCTCGACATTTGCGACAATCACGTCACAGCCCGACAGTTTGTGTTTCAGCATCCGCAGACCTTCACCCTTCTTTTCTCCATGGTGGGAGCAGGTTCCGCAGCAGAGAAAGATGTGTTGTGTGTGATGTCCCCCCCCCCCCCCCAACGGAGAAAAGAAGGGTGAAGGTGTGCGGATGCTGAAACGCGAAATGTCGGGCTGCGACGTGAGTGTCTCAGATGTCGAGAAGTTCCACCAGTTCAGTGAGTCTGGTGCGGAATTGTTGATGTCAATTGATAGATGATGCTGATGCTTGTTGTGGTTTTATCGCTGTGTTCATCGTGGGTCACCAATTGTGATTCATTAGACTCTGATGATATTTATGTGGGATGATTCATCACCACTAATAGTAATTTAGACTTGATAGAAATGTGTGTGTGTGATGTGCCCCCCCACGGAGAAAAGAAGGGTGAAGGTCTGCGGATGCTGGGACGCTAACTGTCGGGCTGAGACGTGAGTGTCGCAGATGTCGAGAAGTTCCACCAATTCAGCAGGTGCCAAACTGCTGACAAGTTGAGGGAGTTCCACCAGTTCAGTGAGTCTGGTGCGGAACTGTTGATGTCGATTGATGATGCTGATGCTTGTGGTGGTTTCATCGCTGTGTTCATTGTGAGTCACCAATTGTGATTCATTCGACTCTGATGGTATTTTATTATGTAGGATGATTCATCACACAGGTTTAATGGACGATTTACAGAAAAACGCCTAAAAAGGGTGTTTATCAACCAAAACACTTCAGGAAAGCCTAAAAAAGGTGTTTTTGGCCATGGAAGATGTAAAGATATTCTCAAATCTCAATCCTTATTTTATATTTTAACTAAAATCAAAAAGCCTCTTTTCTTTTGCTTGATTCATCTAAGGACTTAAAGCTGATGAAGGTGAATACTAGACATTTTTGTTTCATAACTTTTATTTAGTCAAGAATTATCACAAAAAAGAGTATGTACAATTTATTGTTATTTACATTAGAGAAATAATAGAATATGTACAGTTTATATGGTTTAATTTAGAAAACGACCATGAGGGTGAAGACACCGTAGAGAATAGCACAGGATAAGCGACTAACAATTTCTGCGAATCATCTTTTGAAATTGAAGAAAATCCTCTTGATGCTGCCCAGCTTGCCCAGAAGACGGATATTAGGGAGATGGCGTAGCCAAAGGTGTTGGTGAGCCGAAAGAAAATTCCGATGGTTGAAAGAAATACGACTGGAAGCATGGAATAACCGAGAACGGATGCGACGGTTAAGAAACTTGGGTTTTCTTCCCACATCATTTTTAGAAGAAGAAACATAAAAATGCAGGATGAGACAGAAATTCCGTAGACGTAGCCGAAATTGACTTTTGCTCCTGATAAAAAGGTCATTAAGCCAAAGCATAAGCAGAAAATCAAAGGTCCGCTTAAGTCGTAGTCATCGCTAGCATCAACGTTGCTGAAAGGGTCCAGAACTACCCTCACTTTCTTCATTATCAACTCCGGGAAGATCCCCAACTCCTCCATCAACGGTGGCTCATTCTCATAATCATACGGATTTGACGGGTTCGATGAGTAGGTAGGCTGAAACGTCGACTGTGCCGGCTGGTCGTAAAAAAACGACATCTTCGCCTGATACTGCTGACCGTAATTCTGCGAATAGTCATTCTGCTGGAAAGACAATTCATCAGCGTTAACTATCATGTCCGTACTCGGGTATTGACCGTAGTTCTCCGGCTGCTGTTGATTCGAAAAATAATTATACTGCTGCTGATTATATTGCTGTTGACCCGGCCAGCTCTCTTCTTGCTCCCACATGTTATTATATTGAGCCATTTTTCAGCACTTTTCACACAAACACAATAATGATCAACAAAATAATTCGTCTTCTAATGAAACCGGGAGGTTATTATACGGCTAAGACACGTCGACATCACTCGAGTATCGATCACTGTTTCCCGCCTTTTTTTAAAAGTCAGACAAGTTTTCGAGGATTTTCAACAGCGCGGCCAAATTTTAGGCGTTTCTCTTGCTTTGTTTATTAAATCACATTTTTAACAGGTTTTTGAACCATTTTCTCAATGTTTAGCAGCCCTTTATATTTAATCTGATTGCAAGGCATTTTTAAAGGTTTGGGCCTATTTTAAGCATTTCTCTAAATTTTCGAAGTGGTGGAACTCCCTCAACTCGTCAGCAGTTCTGCACCTCTTCAACCCGCTGAATAGGTGGAACTTCAACCTGGGAATGATTCGCAGAAATTGTTAGTCGCATATCCTTGTGCTATTCTCTACGGTGTCTTTACCCTCATGGTTGCTTTCTAAATTAAACCATATAAACTGTACATATTCTATTATTATGTAAATAACAATAAATTGTACATAAATAGGCGTTTTTCTGGATATAAAACTGTGGGATGAACCATCCCACATAATTAAATATCATCAGAATCTAATGGTTGACCCACGACGAACACGCGATGAAACCGCAACAAGCATCAGCATCATCAATCAATTGACATCAACAGTTCTGCACCAGTTCGACTCACTGAACTGGTGGAACTCCCTCAACTTGTCAGCAGTTCCGCACCTCTTCAACCCCCTGAATTGGTGGAACTTCTCGACATCTGCGACACTCACGTCACTGCTCAACAGTTCGCGTTCCAGCATCCACACTTGCATCTTCGACACATGATCGCTCGACGCACGGCACCTCAGACCTTCACCCTTCTTTTCTCTGTGGGGGGGGGGTGATGTGGGTACCACAACATATGATCTAAATATCATCAGAGTCTAATAAATCACATCTTTTTATCAATTCTGTATTAGTGGTGATGAATCATCCCACAACTCAGAAGAACCTCACAAACTGGAAGTTTTTCTCCGCCTTTTTTGCTTTTGCAGCGCTTTTGCAAGGATTTTCTGCAGTATTGATGTCCATAAACACCCTTACTAACGATTATCTAGCTATGTTGTGCATTGAATCCCAATTTTATTAGCTTACAGCGGTTTTTTAGCTGAAGAAATGAGTCTATAAAAGTACTTACAGTTTTCCCAAGCAGCTTCTTTGGTTTTAAGTAGAGCGGCGAGTCCGATGTTGTCTTTGGGCATGACCCGATTGAGCATGTCATCCGAGCCTTCAGAATTGGCCATAGCGAGCTGGTTAAACTCGACAAGATGCTCTTGAATGAGAGTGAATCTAAAAATCAAAATTTTAGTAAATTTACTAAAATATGCTTAAGTTTACTTAGCAGTCCTGTAAAAAATAGCACAACCGTCGACGAATTTCCTTTCGTTTTCGGACATCGTTTTTGCCCTCGATTTGGGCGAGAAGATCCCATCGTAGCCGTCACGTTTCAACTCCGGAAGGAAGAACTTATAAAATTGGTCAGTCTCCACTTCCTAAAAATAAAGAAAAAATTGTAACTTCTTCAGAAAAAGCGGATTTAGGTACCTGGAGACTAATAATATCAGCAGTGTAATGCCTTATTTCAGCCAAAATTGCTTTTTTACGGTAGTCCCACGCCAGCGCCCAAGTCGGACAGTACCCATACATCTGCCTTGTAGCATATTTGTCGCATAGGACGTTATAGCACATTACTGTCATCAAGCCTGCAAAAAAGAATTAGCCAAAAAACGTTTCAAAAACCGATTCATACATGATGGCTTAGTAGTCGAAGGTCTTTCAAGAAGATCCATGGCCTCTCCGGCGGCTGTGGCGTCCGAACTGAAAAAAAAAGTTCATTATTCAATTTATTTAAAAAAAGGAAGTTCCATCTAGATTAATCCCTCGATTTATTCCATAGAAACTCCGGACAAAAAGGAGCCTTAGGGAAAACCTTATGCGAAGGCAAGAGCACTTAAGTTCATTACCAGGCAATTTTCTAAGATAAATTTTGTAATAAAGCAAGAGAAGAAAGAGAGAAAAAAAAAGTAAAACGGAGGGGAGAAAACGGAGAAGCAAGTAAAGTAAGACAAATTAAGAGATTTATCCTACTTTTCACTCGGGGAAGGCTTTTTTTTTTCTTCCTACCCCAACAGAGAACCGGTGCTAAATATTTGTCCGGGAACGTTTCGTGGACAATAAAAGTGATTTAAGCCTGTGTTAAAGAAAAAAATCCTTATTTAATTACATCAACAGAAGTGGGGTAAAGTTAGGGGGTTTTCTTACACATTATAATAAAATTAGGGGGAAACTTTTTTTAAAAACCAATTCGCAATATAAAGGAGGAAGTAAAATTATTCCTTTTTACATATTAAAACAAGGAAAGGAAGAAAAACAAGTAGAAAAAAAAGTGGCTACTGGTGGGATTCGAACTTACGACCTATGGGTTTCTAGGCCAAGGCTCTACCAGCTATTCCTTCCTTCGATCTGGGTTTATATCTCACACTTTTACCATAAAATTGATTTCTCTCGCCCCCTCTAATTTTTACTGTGATGATATCAAGAAGACAGGTTGAAATAGAAGTAGCCTATACCCCAATGCTACCTATCCCGTAACTACATTAACTAAATCGTCACGTTAGTTCTAACACCGGCTATCTACTTATTTTTCAATTTTTGGTGTTGCATTGTTTCTGATGAAATTTTGTGGAAAATCGAATTCCGTTGGTAGTTTAACCCTATTACCAACAGAAAAAGCGTATTTTGGCTCTCCTGAAACCTAGGCAAAATGAGACAGCCGGTGTTAGAACTAAAATTAGAAGATAGCCGGTGTTGCATTGTTTCTGGTGGTAAATTTTGTGGAGAATCGAATTCCGTTGGTAGTATAACCCTATTACCAACAGTTGGTAGTTTAACCCTATTACCAACAGTTGGCAGTTTAACCCTATTACCAACAGTTGGTAGTTTAACCCTATTACCAACAGAAAACGCGTAGTTCACGATTTATCCAACAGGTGATACATTGATTCCAATGAGAAATTAATCCGTATTTTGGCTCTCCTGAAAACCTTGGAAAAATGAGATAGCCGGTGCTAGAACTAACGCGGCGAAATAATTCCCTAAGTATGACTTGGGCTAAAACCCAAAGGTCGTAGGTTCAAATCTCACTGGAGGCCTAAATTTTTCTTCTCTTTGTTTCTTCCTAATTTACTCGTCAAAATTCAGCCTAAAAAGTTAACCTTTTTTATGCTAAGAAATGAATTTCTGTTTAAAAAGGCCCCAGTAGGTTGTCGGACTAGGGGTTCTTGTACTTTACGGCTTTTTTTCTTTGGTGAAAAGCCATTTTAGGCATTTATTGACTGAAAAAAAAAAAAGTAAAGCGACGCTTTATCAGATTTCAAGTGAAAATTGATGGCTTTAAGAAAAAAAAAATTGCACAAAAAGCCCTCCGACTGAAAATATCCGAAATAAAGAAAAACCATTAATCTGATAGGATTTTTTAGCCATTCATTACTGGGGGGTGTACATTGCTCGAAAAAAAAGAGATGCTGGGTCGATACTCCACTACCTATATCATGTTGGCAGTTTATCTTCGTCTGGTGTACTCCCTAACTCCATACAATCCACAAAAAAATTTGTGAAAAGAAGCGTATCCATCATTTTTTTAAAAGAAAAAATAAGCTTCCCATAAAATTCTTGTGATGATAACAAATTGTGAGAAAACTTATGAACAATAGGCCTCTGGGTATAACAACAAGGGTGAATTGATCTCCCCAAAAAGGAAGAGATTCAAAAAAGTTGAAAGTCGATACAATGGGCATAAAAAGTTGAGAAAAACTGCTCCCTAAACCGCGTAGAGATTGCCATAATTACAAGAAGGAGCTTTTTTAAACAATTTTCCGATGATTTTTAGTGCTTAAATTAGGAAACTACTTTAAGGGGCAACAGTGCTGCGATCCCTTGGATTTGAAACAAAACGTTCTAGAGAGGTAGCGTTTACGAGGCACATTGTAGAGTATATTATGTGCCGATATAATGCGGTTCGCCATAATGCATTTGACCATAAAACAAAATCGCGAGTTACCATTCAACATAAAGAAATTAGTCGAAAACGTTCACCATAATGCACTTGAACATAATACATCTCACCGAACCATAAAGTTCGACATTTCTCATTTCAACATAACGCAGTTGAACATAAAGGAAACTTTCATTTTAAAGAACTTGTCGTTTCGCCATAAACTGTGTACGCCATAAAGTAGGGACAGCCAAAGAACGCCGTTTCGTCGTTATGACGAAACGCGATTATGGCGAAGCAACAAAAACCTTAAAACATGACAGTTCACCATAATGCAATACGCACATCCTCGCGGGAGGAAAAAAATTAACCCCCTGGTGTTATAAAACGAGTTGATCCCATTGGTTGCCTTCTTGCTTTTCCTAGTTTATGGTGAGATGCTTTATGTTGCATTATGGTGAACTCTCAAGTTTGAAGGTTTTCGTCGTTTCGCCATAATCGCGTTTTGTTCGAAGTAGGCTTGCTCTTTCGCTGTCCCTAGTTTATGGTGAGATGTATTATGCCCGACAGAAACAGTTTTATGGCGAAACAACAAGTTTAAAGAAAGGCTTTTATGGTGACTTGCAATTTTTTTATGTCGACTTATTTATTGAAACGTTTATGGCAAAAAGATTTATGTTGAAATGCACTATGTTCAAAGTTTTTAAATTTTAGAGAGCTTAATGTTCAATTGCATTATGCCGAAACGCAATATGGTGAACTACAGATTTTTTCATGACTAACTGCTTTAGGGAGAAATGCGTTATGTTGAACGGTGTTCTCCCCCGAGGAAATAACATGTAATATTTTAAAATTAGAATTTAATCTTCGGGTTTGAAAGAAACGAGTATCGCAATTTTCTCTCTTCTTTTTCATCGGAGAAAACGAACTCATAAAGCTATTCATTGAGAAGACCCGTCGGGGGTGATCCCTTGATAACATCCTCCTCTGTCCCAATTCCTGGAACGAAGCCCCGATCTGTATTAGAAAGGAAAACCCAGGAGAGAAGGCGGGCGTTCGGATGAAAAGAGGGAGAGTTCGGGATATGGAATAGCTTTAATATTAGCACCCCTTTGAGGTCTTCAATGGAAGTTGATTGATTAGATTTTAGTGGCTTCTTCCTTTCCTTTCTAATTGAATCGAAGATTATTTTTTTATTGGTTTAGATAATGACGATCTTTTATAATAAACGACCTTTTATCATGCGATTTTAAAAAATGGATTTTTGAGTTTAGAATTACCGATAACCTTTTCATTAGAGGAGGGGGAAGAACGTTCCTTTTGGTAATCATGTTTTAATAACGGAATCCCCTCCCGTCATGTCCCGAGTTAATTAGCATTATCCTTGGGCGCCATTAGCGACTACACCCTGACAAGAACCGCTTTTACATCTCCCCTTCCGCCTACGATCCGTCTACGTCGAGGGGAGAGGAGTAAATTTGTTAAAGGTCAATGTTCCGAAATGGTCACTTAAGCCTCGGGAATCCCGGGGTGGAGAGAACGTGTAATACGGGATACCCGAGCCAAAATTCACTTTAATTAAACTCCGTTCCTTCTGTTTTACCGAATGTGCACGTCGGAGGGGCTTAAATTGAAACCCTTGTCTCCCGCTTATCTCGGGGACGAAAATTAAAAGCGTTTTACTTGACGTTAGTGTACTTTCCTCCCTTCTTGTCACTTGTGACTACGAGACAGCCGGAAACTTACTATTAAAGCAGACGATAACGAACTTGTTTCGGACACAACTTTACGCAAAAACAACGACAAAACGCTTTCAAGACGACGGGGTAATCCCATCGAACTAAAAACATAAACATTGCACGCCAAACTATCCTGAGCTCTCCCAGTCTCCAGAAACCAGATATTGTAGGGGGAAAGATGGTGCCAACAGGAAAACAGGGAGACTTCTGGCTAAGAGGTTGGCACGACTGTCATCATAGTTTGGCAGGCCTTCCAATCTTCAGAAGCCAGATATTGCAGGGGGAAAGACGGTACCAACAGGTAAACAGGGAGACTTCAGGCGAAGAGGTTGGCAAGACTTGTCATCATGGCTGTGTTGAATGCCCTCCCAACCTCCTGAAACCAGGTATTGTAGGAAAGATGGTGCTAACAGGAAAACAGGGAGACTTCTGTCTAAAAGGTTGGCAAGACTGTCATCATAGTTTGCCTGGCCTTCCAATCTTCAGAAGCCAGATATTGTTGGGGGAATGATAGCACAAACAGAAAACAGAGACTTCTGGCTAAGAGGTTGGCACGACTGTCATCATAGTTTGGCTGGCCTTCCAATCTCAGAAGCCAGATTTGTAGGGCGAAAGATAGTGCTAACAGGAAAAAGGAAGACATCAGGCGAAGAGGTTGGCAAGACTGTCATCATGGGTATGTTGACTTGCGCTACCAACCTCCAGAACCAGATATTGTTGGGGGAAAGATGGTGCCAATAGGAAAACATGGAGACTTCTGGCTAAGTTGTTGGCAAGACTGTCATTATAGCTAGTTTGGCTGGCCTTCCAACCTCCAGAAGCCAGATTTTGTTGGGCGAAAGATGGTGCCGATAGGAAAACATGGAGACTTCTGGCTAAGTTGTTGGCAAGACTGTCATCATAGCTAGTTGGCTGGCCTTCCAATCACCAAAAAGCAGACATTTGTGGGAAAAGCATCAAAGGTTGGCATGGTTATACTGTCATCAGTCACAAGACAAATGCCCCAGAAATTGTGAGCGGATAGCGCCGACTGTTCAAAAGGGATATTTTAGCAAGGAGGTTGCCAAACCTGATCTAAAACAGCAATGAAAAAAAATCTATCGGAAATGTTTTTCATTTCATTTTGGCTAAACTTGTTCTAAAAGTAGCTGTGAGGAAAATATTAATTTTTTTAGACGTCTGGAGTAGGGAAAGAACTCACTTGCACGGACAGCATTGTTATTGATAGATTTTATGTTAGTGGCGTTTATCCGTCAAAAACAGTTGTAAATTGAAATAGGGCGTTTACGATACTCCATCAATCTTGATGAAGAGAGAAGCCAACAAAAACAGGTGATTTGAGAACGGACAGGAATAGAACGGAGTTCCTGCGGGTATAATTGATGAGCAATTTAAGTAAAAAGTCTTCCCGTTCTCTTGTTTCTCATTCAAACGTTGCAATCAACGAAAGTTATCTTTGGCTCTCTCCTTTTTTCCTTGCTCCTTCTCATGTAAAAAGTAAGCATTACCCCAGTTTTACAGCTCTACATCAAAACAATGCCCCAGACGGATAAAACCGGAGGGCTCTTGCAAGTACGAAAAGGCGGGAGGAGGGGAATAAAAAAGAAAAGAAAGAGCGAGAGTAAAGAAGAAATGGCCCATTAACTGCGAGGAAGAGGTGTAGGGATGGGGGGCTGTGAAAAGTACGGCTTGTTCTCCTCGAGACATTCAGAGCACCTGTTCCCACTTCCAACGGCTCCATTGTCCTCTAAGCCGGAAAACTCATCCGAGAAAATAATTGCCTTTGTCCTCTTCAGACAGTCAACAACGATCCTACCAGCCGTCAACATCACTATCAATTTTTATACCTTTTGGAACTAAAATGCCTTTCCCTACGAACGGGAATTCTAGGAATGCGATTACAACGTCCAGTCTTGACATACCTTCCTCGGAAAAGCCGTCGTTTCTTTACATTTTCTATTATCCCCAACAAAGCTAATAAACAGGGTTCCATCTTGCAGACAGCTTTAGTGTTGTTTTTTCAAACGGTCGTTCTCCAAGTGACACCCAAAGTGAAGCCTTTTCCCAGTTTATTGTCATGAGTTCCTCATGTCCATGGGAATTTGAGAAAGGGTCTTTCAGACCTCGCAGTTTTCGTGCGGAAGTGGGGACCCCCCTAGTCGTTGAATTTAAGGGGATGATGAAATGCTAGCAGAACGTATGTAACAGTAGAGCCTGAATTTGAGAGTCTTTACGTTACGTATTCAACATAAAAAGAAAAAAACATTTGTCCTTGTTCATTTTAAAGATTTTTCGTCGCTTTGAAACGAGAGAAAGCCACGAGATTAGCTATTCTGAGAGACAAATAAAGTCCCCTTCCTTTCAACCCGGAATCCTCTCTCCTTCCTCAGACGTCAATCCAAGCGACGAGGGCAAACGAGGAGTTTGATTAAAAACGCAATAACCTTTTCCCACCCCCTTCCGACCCTTTTCTTTCATCTTCAGGCCTCCCTCCGTTTTCTCCCTTTCTCCTTCTTCTCGGCTTTTCTCTTAATGAACTGTTGATCTTCATGAAGTCTACGCATATCCTTCTGCTCGGCTTCAACTTGTTAAATTGGCCCTCCCGGAGGATCTTTCCGGGGCACCCCCTAATCTGTCAAAATTTTCTTCGCTTTTCTTTTCTCCTCCGTTTGTTTCTCTTTCTCTTTTAAACGGCCAACGCGCTAAAAGCAATTCTAACAGTTATTGCTTTATTAAAGTTTACACACAACTTAGAACTAATTAAAACTTTTAATTGCTTCACAAAAACATCTTTTCATCTTTTAAAACAATAAAGAGATTTTAAAAAAACCTTTATTGTTTCAACCAAAAGTTTTTTTTCCCCCTTATGTTATTCAAATTTAGGCCTTCTCGCGTATTGTGTGTTTATCAGATGGAAATCAGTGATGCCAGGAGAGCTCCCAGGTTTCAGGTAAGTTAGGATTCCCTTGAGATGCCACCTCGTCCGATGTTCACCGTCGTCCTCCGGAAGACTGCATTAATTCAAACTTTCCCCAGTTGCTGAATATCAATGACACTACCTTATACACCTAGTTCCTTTACGTCAATTGGAAGGCTGAAAAGTTCGCTAATCAAGATTTTTCGGGAGTAATAAGAAGAGGAAATGAGCTTTTGAATAGCCTCCACCTAAAAGAGACTTGATTCATAGCCTGAGGTACACGTTCTGGCTTTTAGCCCTCCCTAAACCCCTTCCCCGAAACGTTCCTTTCCCCACAAGGGTGCACCCTCTACGCCTCCTTAGACCTCTAAGCATCCTTTACCTCAATCTATACGTGTTCTGAATTCTATCCCCAGGTGTGTAGTGGTCGGGAGAATGGGAAGAGAAACCACCCTAGGAAACTTGTCCACTTAATCTTACAACCACCTTCTTTCCCACCCTCTTTCAGAAAGTACAACAGGGACACATAAAACACGTCATTCAAGATACAATCGAAAAATCAACAATTCTACTAAATATTTTCCCTTCATAAACCTCTTAGGCCTCTCAGTCCACTCCCAATAAAAACCCCCAATAAATTGTTAACCAAAAAACGCAGTTTTCACGAAAAAATCCATAATATGAAGAAAAAAATAACTTTAGGAAGGAAAACAACCATCTATTCTAATTTTGAGTTCTTATTCCATCGCCCTGAACAAAGGAAGCATAAATTGAATAGAAAACATCCCGAAAAATAAGATAAAAAGTATTAGTAAAATGGATGGTGAAAACCAGAATAGAAGGGAGAAAACTAAAAATAGGCCTTCAATATAGGAAAGCCCTGATTTCAGCAGTCACCATAGTTGATTTCCCTGTTTTTACAGCCGGGAAACGCCTTTTTAAAAAATTTTATACACTTTTAACTTCCTTAAATAAGTTATTGTGATACCCTCCACGTCGGGTTTTTGGGGAAGTGTCTTCCAGAACCCGGAGGGTCAATTCGAATATTGATCTTTGTCGATCTCAACTTTGTCTGTTGTGCCGGCCGTCCGTCCGTCTTTAGCATTTTTTCCGGAACACTTTGCGGCCACAGTTTTCATCCGATTTCACCAAATTTTCACACAAATTACTTTAGCGGGTGAAGAAGAATGTACCGAGGGCGATTTTTGAATTTGAAAAAATGGCGGAGATATGTCTGTTTGAAATTTTAAAAGATTCGCTGAGGCCAAACCGTTGCGTTGGTCCGATTTTCACCAAATTTTCACCAATTACTCCTTATATTTTTTACGAATTTTTGGTCTAAAAAATTGCAAATTTTTATTATCATTTTTTTTTTTGGGGAAAAATTTCATACTTCTACCCATTACGAGAGGCATATCCCTAGGCCAAACTGCCCATTATTTCTACCTAGACACTAAGAAAAGTTTTCGAAAAAAAAGAACTTAAAAAATTTTCAGAAAAAAAGAAAACTTGGAAAAAATTTTTCGAAAAAAAAAAACAAAAAAAAACTTCCCCTCCCTTATACTTCCCCCTCCTTTATACTTTCCCTCCGTTCGTTATAATTTCGTTCCCTTATACTTCTTCCTCTTATACTTCCCCTGACTTATACTTCCCCCTCCATTATACTTAACCTCCCATATACTTCCCCCTACGTTGTACGTCCCCTCCGTTATACTTCCCCCTCCTATATTGTTACTTCCCTTTAAGGAAATTTTCGTTGGAAGCTCTTCAAACCAGTACTTTTCTCAAAAACGTCACTAAAGAATGTTTTTGCCTCTCTGCCGGCCGAGAAACACCCTTGCTTTTTAGCAATTTGAGCAAGAAAATTTTAGTTTTCTTCTCTTTTTGCTTTAAGGAGAAAGACTTCTCTGTTCTTGATAAAAATTTTACTCACTGTGCACCAAACACTGAATATCTCACCTGGAAAAAAAATTAAAATTAATTTATAGAAAAAAAGTAGTTAAGAGACTATCATGATAAAATGGCTTTCTTAACGAAATTTGCAATAAAAAAAAAGACTTCGTAAACAGGAAAAGTGCTATGATACAATGGAACCTCGATCGTAAAAACGACTACTACTTTTTATTATTACATTTTACGATTTTGGCCGAATCCACAACGACCTATATTCTTTAAGTATCTAGTTTTTTTAAATTTTATTTCGTAGATAAGGAAGGGGAAAAAAATCTGGGCCCAACTTTCCGGAAAGGGGGTCAGTATATAAATCTGAACGTGACTCGAATTACGCTATGTTCATGTGACAGCTAGTAATAGATTACAACCTCCCCTGCATTGCAAATCCTAGACTGTCTGGAACAGTGCATGGGGCGTAGACATGGGGAATTTTATGTGAATCTATTCAACTACTCTGGGAGAAATTTTTTTAATCATAAAATAAAAAGGGAAAGATATTAAAAAATGAGCAGTCATGTGCATTAATGTAATGAAAATGTGTTTACTTTTGATTAAAAAGGGGGGAAAGGGACGATTTTCAACGAGCCCGCAACACCGGCACGAATTTCTGGCTTGGGTCGCGCCGTGATACCTTGAATTACCTAATTTTAATGGATCCGACCTCCCCTTCAAGTTTCTTGAGGCGATAAAACGAAAAAAAACCATATAATTATTTTTTAATGAAAATTCTTAAAAAAAAATTTTTCAGGATACATTTTTTTCGATGTTTCCGAAACTTCTGATAAGATGACGGTTGATGGGATGTAGGTGCGAGCAGGAAGAATTTCCGGTCTATTTCCCTTCGCCGGAAGTAATGGCCGGGAAACTGGGGAGGTAACCCCCTTTTCGAAAAAGTAGTTGATGAAACCGCTAAGAGCTGATAGTTTAATGGGGGTGAATATCAAGTAGGACTTGGAGTAAGGGAGAAAAAAAAAAGAGATTTTTTTTCTACCCTTTTAAACGGATAACTCCCAAAAGACAAAAAATCGTTAACAGAAATATAGATATTTTTCAAAGGGTGCAAAAATTAGGTTAAAAAGTTATAAGATCAACAGTTTTAAGAAAAAAAAACTTTTGTTTACTTTTTCGTAGGGGTGACGTCAGCGTCGAAAAACTCCGCGGGAAAAGAATGAGTTGTAGAATGTTTATATAGAGTCTTGGAGTTCCGGAGGAACTCGCCCATAAATATCTTAGAGGCGGAGGAACCGGAAATCTCGGTAGAGGGAGAAAGAAGGGGGTAGGAAGGCTTAGCGAAGGCGGAGGCCGCGGATGATGGATGTCCTTCCGTTGAGCACATTACACCGCCCTCCCGGCTCGACTAAATACCAACTTTTATTCCATTCAATATCCAAAAACTGGAAACTCTGAATTTTAGGAGTTGAGGCTAATCACACTTTAAGGGCTCCCGGGCGGAGTTCTGGTTAATTACGCTTTCCTAGGTTATTAGTTCAAGACGTTGAAAACGGATACCTTAGATAATTAACTTAATTAACCTAGCACGTTTTTAAAATATTATGTATTCTTGTTATCTTATTACCCAATTTACATAATAATTAATCACCTATTCAAATTTAAGATAAAAATGCTAATTATTTCCATATATGACTGAAACATTTTTTTCCAAAAAAAACCATTTTACGAATTTTGATTACGACGAAACTACGATTTTCTTAAACAATATGTTTTGGAAAGAGCTCATCAAAACCTACAAAATGACTGGCAGTTTTTTTGGAAAAAATGTTTCAGTCGAAAAATAAGTTTTCCATTTTCCAAAGGAAAACTTTTTCGGAAAAACTGCTCCCAATGCCGCCTAGACATTCCCAAAACTACGAGAGCGAGCTTTTCTAAAATATTTTCCGACCATTTTAGTGCTCAAATATAGGAAAGTAAAAAGGGACCAAAGTGCTGCGATCTGTTGTTTTTTAAACAAAACGTTCCGGAAGTGTCTCCTTAACTTCGGTGATCTAATAGGCACCGGTATTTCAACGACTTTAGTTTGGAGTTTGCACGTTTTAACTTAAAAGTCTGAAAATATCACAAATTGGAAAGGAAAAAGGTCTCTAGAGATCAGGGAGACTAAAGACCAAGATTCTGCAAATCAGATTAGTACCTAAAGATTGTCGCAAACTTTAATTCAAAGAGGTTAAAAAAGCATCTCCGAGAAGATAAAAGCGGATATCAAATGGAAAAAAAAAGAGGCAAACGTGCCCTTGAAACATTAAGGAAGTCCGCACTTTTAGCTTCAAAAAACGGCTCCTTCCCACACAAAACTTTCCTCGACTTTCCCTCACCCCTATTCGTTCTAAATTCAGTCCGCTCCGTGATTCCACGCCATGAAGATAGCAAGCGAAGCACGTAGGGGAATCCAATATTAACAATAATTTACCTTTTTTTGTTGGCTCAAGAAAATAAGGGAGGGCGTATAATATGGAGATATTATAAGAAAATTCAAATTATCCCGTATGCCCTGTCTTGGACACGTTCGTTTTATTGATGATTCACCCACAAATCCTCCCTATTTGTTTTTTTTTTCTTTACCCTCCTCTCTCCCATGTTTGTTTTCCATTAAGTTTCCCTCTCAACCTTATTTCGATGTTAAAAAAAATTCTGGAACGAAGCACTTCGATTTCTGTTCTGTCAACACCTAGTCTTTATAAAATAATTACAACTCTATTTTTTTTAAATTAAAAAAGAACAATTTTCCGATTATTTTGATAAAAATTAATTAAACTCTTTCAACAGGAAAAAGAGGCTTAATTTTTTTTTCTCATTAAATATGTTTTTATTTTTTAGAGAGGGGTTTAATAATGAAGTTTATTAAAGATAAAGACGAATGCTGTTAAAACTGGAGTAATCAAGCATTGAAAGCAATAAAAGCTATGAGATAAGCTTATGGAGGTTAACTGCGGGTTGAATTTACAGAGACAGTATCCTGTTAAAGGCTTAATGGCGATTTGTGCTCGGGAGAATGTCACCAGGGGTACCAATATAACGACTTGACGTTAACTTTAAATATACAACGCTAACCAAAGCACCTCATTTAATTAAGCAAATAGGGTCTACATGTTATCCCGAGCGGATTTGGCTGTCAGACTCGGATTTTACGTTTATCCCGTTTTTTAAAAAAACGTTTTAAAGTGGGGAAATATACTAATTGACAGTAAATTCAATAGAAGGGAGTAACAAATTTAAACGAGAGTTCCGGGGCTTAGGAACCTAACAATTGATGGAAAGGCTCCGAACCTGAGAAGGGAGAATTGATTTTACCAAGAACGGGTTGAACGGTGTGTGAAAGGGCTGTTGATCAAATTTGATTAGGTGAGAGGAGCCTCGCCAATTAAAGGTCTATGCAATCAGCCGGCACATTGTCCCAATCCTGAATACCTTTGACGAGCAGTCAGCATTGTCTCTTCGTCTCCATTGTTTGTATTGATCAACCCTCCGGCGTTTCCTTCGACGTCTTCACGTGTTACAAATTCACCGTGAGGATCTTCTTCAAAGGCTGAAGGATCGTCCTTCAAAGCCATCATATACCCGAAGAGCTCAAAAATTGCTGATTGATCGTTAATTATTTAAGTTATCTGGAAGTAGGTTCACCTTTCGTTTAAAGGCTGTTAACTAGTTAAAGAGTTAGTGCTTTCATTATGGCTACTACAAAGGTGCTGTTGACTGACTAAACGCTATGATATATCGACCGTAAGTAATTCTCTTGAAGCAACATAAATTCGGCGCCCCTGTAATTTAAATCAGGATATTAAAATTTTAACGAACCACCTTCTATTGCGTCATTTCGCGAGGGGATGGATGGAAAAGCGGTAACTCATCTTTGCTTACTCTCATGCCTTCATAAATTAATAACTTGTTTATAATTTTAGGGACTCGGAAACAAAATAATGGTGAATGCGAACTATTTCGAGTTAATAACAAAGCCACAATTCGCCCTGCATCAATATAGGGTGGATTTTGAGCCTGAAGAGGAAAGGACTCGCACTAAAGTAGGGATTCTGAAGGAATTCGGAAAAAATCTTGAACCGTACACTTTCGATGGTGCAGCGATATTCACCAAAAAAATATCCTGAGGTAAGACCTACTTTTTTTATTCCCCTTAACGTTTTTCGCCATATAAAGGGCAATTATGACTCTTATTGAGCGGCATCATTTTTATCCAACATTGCTCAGTGTAAAAATAGCAGTGGTATTTTCTTAACATTACTTTTTATATATTGGAGAGAAGATGGCTTAATCTGGTAAATGAGGTTTTTTTAAATATTGTTGTTTTTTTTGTTAAACAAGAATTATAAAAAATTGGGTATCTCAGCTGTAGACTTAAAAGAACACCTTAAAATTATAGTTACAGATAGCACAATTAAAGCCGAGTCTTATACTTTTTTCCTTTAGAACTTGGTCATAGATGCGAAGAAAAGAAATCGAAATGGGGAGGAGGAACCCATAAAAATAAAAATAAAATTTACGAATGTGTTGAAAGTGTCCGATCCGCAATATATTCACTTTTTTAACATCGTAATGAGAAAGTGCATCGCCGCTCTAGAACTTCAGCTTGTAGGCCGCGATTATTTCGACGCTCGTGCCAAAGTAAGCATTCTGTACTTAAAAAAAGAATTGTTTTCATAAATTTTATAGACTTCGATCCCAGAGTACAACTTTGACATTTGGCCAGGCTTTACGACATCAATCAGGCAACATGAGTCACAAATCCTTATGAATGTCGACATGGCTCATAAAATAATGAGACAGGAAAACGCTTATGATTTCTTGATGGAATGCAGGAGGCGAGCTGGACGTCAGTCTGACTATAGAGTAAAAAAAAAAAAATTTCAAATTTCATTATAATTTATTGAAAATTATAGGATCTCTTCAACGACATATTAGGCCAAACAGTGATAACGCTTTACAACAACAAGACCTATCGTATTGACGACGTTGATTATGATCAGACCATCATGGCAACGTTTTCTCTTAAAGGAAAAGATGTCACATTCAAAAAATACTATGAAGACGTAAGTTTCTCTTAGTTACTGAAATCTTTTTTTTGTTTGTTTGTGTAGAAATACCAAATAAGGCTAAAATTTAACGATCAGCCTCTTTGGTGTCAAAGCCGAAAGCGAAAGATATAAGAGGAGGGCAGATCCGCCCTGTACTTCTAATTCCGGAACTCTGCAATTTGACCGGATTATCAGATTCTATGACGTAGGTTCTATTTTTTCATCTCATAAAATCATTAACGTTTATAATCTTTAGATCTGATCAAAAACTCATGCGTGCGCTGGCCGACCATACCCGTGTCCGCCCTGATATGCGAATGGGGAAATGTACCTCCTTTTTAAGCCGTATCACTGGAAATACCTCTGTAAGTATAGACCTCAAGACAAAGGACCAATTTTCTAAATAGTATCTATTTTTTAGGCTCAAAAAGAGTTAAGAACTTGGGATCTTCAGTTCAGCCCGAATTTAGTCCAAATTCCAGCGAGAGTTTTAGCGCATGAAAAAGTTCTATTTGGGTCAAAAACTAGAAATCCAGAATATCAACTTGATGAAAGAGCCGAGTGGTCGTTGAAAGGTTATAGCCAGTTTAGGGAGGTACCAATTCAAAGGTGGGCCATCATCGCCCCTCAAAAAATGGAACGACAATGTATTAGTTTTGTTAAGACTCTACAAACTGCTTCGAAAAGCATTTCGTATACCATTCCTAATCCGGCTGATTTGTAAGTAAACTTTTCCTTGTCCCTGGAAGGATCGTAGCCAGGCGGAAAATCCAAAAGTCTTGCCTCTCTTAAATCCTGGCTATGAGCCTACTTGGTATATTAGAATTTAACTCCTCAAGTCTCTACTATAATAGTACTAATTAAATTTTTTTTCAGCTTTATTGCTGACGATAGAGTAGCAGCATACCACAAAGCACTTGAAGACGCCTCAAGAGGACAGCCTCAAATTATTGTGATTATTTACAATCCAATCGTGGAGAGAGATACAGCGCTATTAAGCGCAGATGCTGCATTGATAGACCTGGTAATAGACGCTTTTTAACTATTTTTTCAATTTAAAATTTTTTTTTAGTCCCTTCTCAAGTTGTTTTGGCCAAAAACTTAGATGGCAAAAATACGTTGTCGATTGCGACCAAAATCGCGATTCAAATGAATTGCAAATTAGGCGGCGCACCGTGGAATGTTCCAATTCCATTCACAGTAAAATAATAATGTTTTATTTAAATTCAAATTAATTTTTGTCAAAATTCTAGACTCCTACGATGATTGTGGGTTACGATGTCTGCCATGACACGATCAGTAAAGGGAAATCTTTCGGCGCACTTGTCGCTTCTCTTGACAGAAATTTTTCAAAATATTATTCCAACGTTATGGCCCATACTTCAGGCGAAGAACTTTCAAACTTTTTGGGCTCACAAATGTGCGGTAAGTTTAAAGAAGTTTCTCGAGATTTCCACAAAAGAGAGACTCGCCCACAAGCTTGAAATGTCCTAAAATTCCTAGAAATAAAAAAATTTATGGTCCTTTCATTTCAGCGGCCGTTACTGCATTTAAAAATTTCAACGGCGGTAGACTCCCTGAAAAGATTATCTTTTACAGGGATGGCGTTGGCGATGGGAACCTTGACTACGTCCATAATCATGAAATAAAGCACATTAGGGTAAAAAGAAAACTCAAGAAAATTTATTTTTTACTTATTCTCAATTTCAGGGACTATTGAAACAAGTTTACGGTGAACAGGAATTTAAAATGGCTGTTGTTATTGTCTCTAAACGTATCTCGACGAGAATATTCCATAACAAAAACAATCCTAAACCAGGAACAATCGTCGATGACTGTATTACCCTACCTGAAAGGTAAAATAAAATAAAATTAGAATAATTATTAATCAATTAATTTAGATATGATTTTTCCTCATTTCACAATACGTGAAACAAGGGACTGTTACTCCGACGTCATACAACGTAATCTATGATGATAGTTTACTTACTCCTGACGTAATCCAAAAAATGACATATAAATTATGTCATATGTATTATAATTGGAGTGTAAGTTTTCTTTTTATTTCTTTTAATGAGGTATTAACTTAATTTTTTTAGGGAACGATCAGAGTTCCAGCTCCATGCCAGTATGCACACAAACTGGCGTTTTTGACTGGCCAGTATCTCCATGCAGCCCCAAGCCAAGAGATGTCCAACCTTCTATTCTTGTAGAAGTGGATCCATTCGTTTTTTGTATTACTTTTTTAAAAAGAAAAAGATTTTAATTGTAAAAACGGACAAGACTTAATAATGCATGAAAATTTGTTAATGTTAAAATTTCCAACTGTTTTATCCACTCGATAAAATTCGAATATTTTATATTTGGTGCTTCTTTAGTAGTAGCATCAATAAATCCTTCAAAGTTCCTACTGAACTTGCATTTTTGGACCACTGATATCAAAACTAAAAGATTTATTTTTGTTTTCATTACTATATGGTAAAAGTCTTTACCTGGAAAATATTTTTTTTTGTATTGAAAAAATGTTATACGAGGTATTTTTCATTTTTTTAATGAGGTTTTTATATGCTCTTTTAGCATAAAATTGTGATAAATAAAGTTTTTTTATCGCTTAACTTGGTTTTTTTTATCCCTTAGTCTGGAAATATGACACTTCCGATTTCAGCTACTGATAAAAATTAAACTTTTCGGTAGATTTTTTTCTTCTTAAAAAGAAGTTTTTGCGGATGGGTGGAGAGGACTTACAATTATTGTTATTGGAAAAATTTCCATATTCTGCTGAGTAATTGAAGTACAAGTTGATGGAATGATTTTGTGATTAACTTCAAATTAGAGTTAAGACTATATTTGCAGTTTTAAAAATATACATTATATATAATAAAAAACTTCAAATATTAATAAGGATAAATAATAATTCAATCAATTATTAATCATTAATAAGGATCAAATATTAATAAGGAAGATTTTTAAATTTTAAACAATACTTCCTGTCCATAATTTTAAAGTTTTAAATTAAAAATCCGGTAACGCGGTGTTAATTGTTCTTGGAAAATTAAGGGGAAAAAATTTATTTGCCAATCAATCATTATTATGCCAATTAATCTATCATTAATCAGTTATTAATCAATAATCATTAATAAGGAAGATTTTTAATTAATTTTTTTTATATTTTAAACAATACATCAATTATTAATCATCAATATGGAAGATTTTTAAATAACTTTTTTTTAAATTTTAAACAATACTTCCAGTCCATAATTTTAAAGTTTTAAATTAAAATGCGGTAACGCGGTGTTAAGGGGATAGTGGAACTAGGCATCATTCTGTAATTTAGTGATACCTGGTGCTTAGAGACATTTTTGAATTTTTAATTAAGAAAAATTTTCCGAGAAAATTTTCCGTTTTCCGGCCGGAAAAATTATAATTTTGCTGCCTACAGCTATTCAAAATGTTGTAACATAAATAAATCACTTTTCAAAATTAAAATCGGATGATATTTGACAGAGCTAGAGGGGCCTAAAATTTGAACTTCTCTCTCTCTAATGCTATCTTCTGTCTCGCTAAAAAACTCCACACTTGACACGGACTTTCCCCTTAACTGTTCTTGGAAAATTATGGGAAAAAAATTTATTTGCCAATCAATCATTATTTATGCCAATTAATCAATCATTAATCAATTATTAATTATTAATATGGAAGATTTTTTAATAACTTTTTTTAAAGTTTAAACAATACTTCCAGTCCATAATTTTAAAGTTTTAAATTCAAAATGCGGTAACGCGGTGTTAACTGTTCTTGTAAAATTATGGGGAAAAAAATTATTTGCCAAGTTAATTTTTTTTCAATTGTTTGTATGAACCTTATCATTGCATCGAAAACATAAAAGTTTGTCATAAACTTGTCATAATCTCAACATCGGGTCTTATGACTCTTTTGGTATGAGGGGATGAAATCAACTTTAAATCTTAATCAACTTTATTTAACTAATATAATGTCGTCAGAAGGATTTCGATATCTTTTATTATAATTAAAATTATACCACATACAATAAAATACAATAAAAATTATACTTATACACATAGTAAAGGTCAAGTAGAAAATGAGATGAGAGTGAAAAATAAGGAATAGTCCACCTGATGAGGCGTATTACGCCGAAACCGGTAGTGGAATATCCGTTTTTTCATTCTCTCTCCCTCACAAAAAACCCATAATAATTAAAAATTACTCTTACTCTTAAGGAGGGAGGATAATCCGATATTCATAGGAGGAGGCACAGGCTGACCAATTTTCAGGGGTTCCTTGCTTCGGGGTCCCACTTTCCAGGCCCCCTCTCCGTCCTCTTTTTCCGTGGGAACCTCCTGACTTGGTCGTAAATTTCATGACACTCCTTGTTTATGAAACAATTTCAGTAAATAACCCACTTCAAAAAGACGTACGCAGTGACAGAAACAAAACTCGTCACTTTACGCCCGCTGAGAGGGAGGCTTCAGGGCTCCAGATATGGAGACACCCTCTTTCAAGGCGCCCCTAACTATTAGCAGTTCCTAGGTTCAATTTAAAATTTGAAGTTTGAAATTCGAAAAATAAACAACTTTCAAATTTCTACCCGTAACAAGTTTATCTAAAAGCCTTTGGGGGCGGAAAACAGGGTAAAATAGTAAGTTTGGAAGGTATGAAAAGTGGGCCTAGAACGTCCAAGATAAAGGCACGCTTGCCTATTTCTTTTTTTACCTATGTAATGATTAAAATTGACCAAAATCTCCCATCTCCCCCTGTCTCTCCTCTTATTTGGGGATTCTTCGAGGGAGGCTCTGGTGACCCGGAATAGTTATAAAAACTATAAACTCCATCAAATGCCGGGTCAGCAATCAGATGCCTTCCCGGAAAATGAAGAATCCCTTGGAGTGGGAGAGATCCTTCGTCGGATGTAAATTACTGAAAATCGGGGCCTGTTGACGGATCTCGGTCAAGATACCATCATCTCTCAGCTCCCTCAGCGGTAAGTCCAATATAAAGTTTAAAGCTCCCCCCCCCCCCATTACATACTTGCTACATAATTATTCTTATAATTTTATAAATTCATATTATACATATATATAAATTCTTAATACTCTTAACTTTTATTATCTGCTGGGTAGCATAATTTGTAAGGGGGGTCCCTTACAAGTGGTGGAGAATATCTCCCCATTACAAGTAGTGAAGAAATTCTCTTCGTAGACCTATAAAAATTTTCTTTTTCCCCCATTTTTGATGTAGTAAACATCAAAAAAATTTTCTGAAAAGTCGGGACTTAAAAAATCCCAGGTATCAGGGCAGGGGGTAAAAATTTTATGACCTTTTTTTAGAAATGTTGTCGAAAAATAGTTATTTTTTGGAGAGACCTTACTTATATTTCAAGTTTTTATTAATATATGAGTATTTTGAAAACTGCAAATAAAGTCTTAGCTCTAATTTTGAAGTAATCACAAAAGATTCCATCTACTTGTATTTCAACCACTCAGCAGAACATGGACATTTTTCCTGGAACACTTGAAGAAGGGGAAACAGGGAAACGAAAGGCAAAAAAATAAGTAAATAAGTAAATGATTTGATATTAGTTTTTAAAATCTTTTCGGCTAACATATGTTTTAATTCAAATTCAGTATAAAACCCTGAAGAAAATTTCGATTTTTCTATTTTAGGTAAAAAGTTTATAAAATTTAAATCAAATTAATAAATTCTATTTTGTTTTAGTACAATCAAGTTATAGTCATTGACTACTGAATTATAAATAAATGTAATTAATCCTCATCAACAAAAAAAAGAAGAGGGATTCAAAATTAAAGGAAGGTACGTGGGCGGATTTGCGAGTTTTCGGAACTCAAATTTTCTTGTCTCAAAACATCGAGATTCTGGTAAAAATGCCGAGATTTCTCGCAAAATTCTAAAAAGTCAAAACATCTGGAAAGGATCTCCAGCTAGATGTTTCCCTAGTCATAAATCTAAGGGAAACTCCCAACAGTCCTAAAAAAAAAGGGGTTCTCGGGTAAAAAAAAAAAAAAAAAAAAAAAAAAAACCCGTGCAGTACTTCCATAAGTCATGTACAATGGGTTTTTCTAGTGAAAACGTCCAGTTAAGCCTTACTCGCCCGCTGAGAGGGGATCTCCAAAAATAAGGGCGTGTCAGGATGGTGAAATAAGAGATAAAAAAACTCTGGGACATTCTGAGTATTCTGACTCTACGTTTTGGAGTGACAAGTCTATCTGACCAAGAAAAAACCGGCCAATTTTTTGAAACTTAAGTTACCCTTTATGCAATTTATCAAAAAGAAATAGCAGAGGAGAAAAAGGAAAGCAGAGGAGAGCAACAGGAAATAGGAGGTTGGCAACAAAATAATAAATAAGGGGTAGAACTAATAGGGGTTGAACGTATGGAAGCCATAAAGTAGAAATCTTAGTGGTCAATAATTTTCGAAAATGTGATGGGATAAGGTTAGGTTAAGGTAACCCCCCATGCTGTTGCCAATTTATTAAATCAATTTTGTTCATATCGTATCTTATCTTGTTCATTTCAAAAGTATGGCAACTGTGAGCGTAGTTCTGAAATAGTCGATGCTAAGAGTTTTCTTAAATAGTGGGAAAACTAATTCAAATTTTTCTAGAAATGAGTGATCGCGGAAGAGGAAGAGGATATGCGGCTAGGGATGAAGGACCCCCAAAAAGGTGGGAATGTCAGCAGCATCAAGCATGGGAACTACAGCAACAGCCGCAGCAACATCTAGCACTACATCAACAGCAGCATCAACGTCCAGCAATGCGACCACAGATGCGACAGCAGCAACATCCACAGCAACAAGCACCCCAGCATCAACGTCAACGACCACCTTGGCAGCAGCATCAAGCATGGGAACTACAGCAACAGCCGCAGCAACATCTAGCACTACATCAACAGCAGCATCAACGTCCAGCAATGGGACCACAGATGCGACAGCAGCAACATCCACAGCAACAAGCACCCCAGCATCAACGTCAACGACCACCTTGGCAGCAGCATCAAGCATGGGAACTACAGCAACAGCCGCAGCAACATCTAGCACTACATCAACAGCAGCATCAACGTCCAGCTATTGGACCACAGCATCGACAGCAGCAACATCCACAACAACAAGCACCCCAGCATCAACATCAACGACCACCTTGGCAGCAGCAATCTTGTTCTGGTACTTAATTGCTTTCAATCATCCATCATGTCAATTTATAATTTTGCAGGTGAGCCATCGGGCAATACTCGGACAAAACCAGATAAACAGTCCAAAAAAGGTAATTAAAAAAAGTCTTCTATTGTTTAATTTTTTTTTTTTTTTTTTAATAGAAGAAGTTGGAAGCAAGATTGAAGTACAGGCAAACTACTTTCCATTGATTATGAAGCCACAGTTTGCTCTTCATCAATACAGAGTCGACTTTGAACCTGAAGAGGAAAGGACAAAAGTAAAAGTTGGAATTTTAAAGTTCTACGGAAAACATCTTGAGCCATTTATTTGTGATGGTTCAACAATTTTCACTACTAAGAAATATCCTGATGTAGGTCCTGTTGATATTTTACACCTTTGCAGACTAATTTTTTTTTCTTTAGCCATTAGTTATCGATGCAAAGAAAAGAACTCGAAATGGGGTGGAGGAACCTATGAAAAAAAATAAAATTTACGAATGTGTTGAAAGTGTCTGATCCGCAGTACATTCAATTTTTCAATATTGTGATGAGAAAATGCATAGCCGCTCTAGAACTTCAGCTGGTCGGCCGCGATTATTTCGATGCTTGCGCCAAAGTAAGCATTCTGTACTTCAAAAAAGTATCATTTTCATAAATTTTATAGACTTCGATACCAGAATACAACTTTGATATTTGGCCAGGCTTTATGACATCAATCAGGCAACATGAGACACATGTCCTTATGAATGTCGACATGGCTCATAAAATAATGAGAAAGGAAAACGCTTATGATTTTTGATGGAATGCAGGAGCGAGCTGGACGTCAGTCTGACTACAAAGTAAAAACAAAAAATTACAAGTTTCATTATATTTATTGAAATTTATAGACTCTCTTCAACGAAATATTAGGTCAAACGGTGATAACGCTTTACAACAACAAGACCTATCGTATTGACGACGTTGATTATGATCAGACCATCATGGCAACGTTTTCTCTTAAAGGAAAAGATGTCACATTCAAAAAATACTATGAAGATGTAAGTTTCCTCTTAGTTACTGAAATCTAAATATTATTTTTTTTTTTGTGTAGAAATACCAAATAAACCTGACATTCGATGATCAGCCGCTTTTGGTGTCAATGCCGAAAGGAAAAGATATAAGAAGAGGGCAGGTTGGTCCTATACTTTTAATCCCTGAACTCTGCAATTTGACAGGATTATCAGATTATATGACGTAGGTTTATTATTTCATCTCATAAAATTATCGTAATTTTTAGATCTAATCAAAAACTTATGTGCGCTTGCTGATCATACTCGAGTCCGCCCTGATGTCCGAATGAGAAAATACACCGACTTTTTAAGTCGCATTAACGCAAATAGCACTGTCAGTACCCTAATCCATTCTTCTGAGAAGTAACTCTTTATTTTTCAGGTACAAAAGGAATTAAAAACTTGGGATCTACAGTTTAGCCCAAATTTAATCTCTTTTCAAGCCAAAGTTCTTCCGAAGGAAACTATCTTATTTGGAAATGGAGCAAGCTCAAATGATTTCCAGTCGTTAAAAAAAAATAGCCAGTTTAGGGGGAAACAAATTCACAATTGGGCCTGCGTTGCCTTAAAAAAAGTCCGTATAAGAGTTTTATTAAATCTCTGAAGAGTGCTTCGGATAGCATGAATTATTCTATTTCTGAACCGTCTGTTTTGTAAGTGAAATTTTTTCCATGTAGGTATTTTAAATTTTTCTTCAGCTGCGTTGACGATGATAGAGTCGCATCGTACCATAAAGCTCTTGATGATGCCATGAGAACCGCCCCTCAGATTATTCTGATTATTTTGCCGAAAAATCGTGCTGACAGATACAGTGCTATTAAGCGCAGATGCATCATTGAAAGACCTGGTAATTGATGCTTTCAAATATATATTTAAATTTAACTTTTTTTTAGTCCCTTCACAAGTTGTACTGTCCAGTACTTTAGGAAGAGTAATATCATGTCGATAGCAACCAAAATCGCAGTTCAAATGAATTGTAAATTAGGAGGAGCACCATGGGCATTAATATTGAATTCGAAGTAAAATATGAATATTTTAATTAAATTAATTGTCAAAATTTTAGACTCCTACGATGATTGTGGGTTATGATGTCTGCCATGATGCGCTCAACAAGGGGAAATCTTTTGGCGCACTTGTCGCCACAACTGACATCAATAGATCTCAAAATATTATTCTAGCGTTATGTCACACCCTGCGGGTGAAGAAATTTCGAATTTCGTGCAGCAGCAGATGTTCTGTAAGTTAAAATTAGATCAATATATGGGATCAACCATAAGTCTTTTTCTTTTAATATTTCAGTTGCCGTTACTGAATTTCATAAATGCAACGGTAAACTCCCTGAAAGGATTATATTTTACAGAGATGGCGTCGGCGATGGAAACTTTGAAAATGTCTGTAAACTTGAAATCCAGAACATAAAGGTAAAAAGAAAACTAAAGTAAGTTTTTAATTACTCTCATAATTTCAGGAACTATTGAAAAAAACTTTCAACAATCACGAATTCAAAATGACTGTTATTATTGTCTCAAAACGTATCTCGACGAGAATATTTTGGAACAGAAATAATCCTCCCCCAGGAACACTCGTTGATGACTGTATTACCTTACCTGATAGGTAAGAAAAACAATCAATTTAAATAATTATTTTATTAATTTTAAATATAAATCGGCTGGAAGGTTCAGTCATGAACTTTCACCACGGAGACTGGGGTTCGATCCTGGGTTGGGTATCCCCCTTGTGACAGCCAGAAAGCTAACAAGTTTAAGAATTGAGCCAATAGGAAGAATGCCTCTTGCTCATTGGTTAAACCTATCTTTTTTTCATCATCATTTTTAGATATGATTTTTACCTCATATCACAACATGTAAATCAAGGCACCGTCACTCCAACATCTTACAATGTCATCCACGACGATATTCGCCTGCCCCGAGAGGATATCCAACGATTGACATATCAATTATGTCATATGTACTACAACTGGAATGTTAGTTTTCTTTTATTTTAATGATGTATTAACTTAATTTTTTAGGGAACAATAAGAGTTCCAGCTCCATGCCAGTATGCACACAAACTGGCGTTTTTGACCAGCCAGCATCTCCATGAAGCCCCAAGCCAAGAGATGTCCGACCTTCTATTCTTCTTGTAGAAGTGGATCCATTCGTTTTTTGTATTACTTTCTTTTTGTAATACCAGAAATGGCTACATTGTTCTTCAATTAAAAAAAATTAAGACAAAATATGCGATTTTTTTAAATATCGCCAAATTTTTTTAAATTCTTCAGCTTTAAATCAATTAATTTTGGTGTCTAGACCTAGAAGAGACGTTCTCAGTTTTTTTTAAGACCATCAATGGTTTTCGTCCTTATCCTTAGCTCCCTCAAAAGAAAGAAAATTTTTTTCACTATAATGTAATTTCTGAGAAATCTTATAGAATGCGTTAATTGTCCTACATCAACAGATTTGCCTCAAATAAAATTTCGTAACGTCTGAAATAAGGCCGAAATGGAGAGCCGAAAACTTGAAATTTCGATCTATAAATAATTTTTTTATATAGTTTCTACTATTTCAATAGTCCTTGGACGAGGAAAAAGGTCAAACTATGGACGATTCGTGAAATCAATGATTGACGGACAAATGACCCTCGAATTCTTCAAAATTAAATAAAGAGAAAGCAAATTTTATTATTTACAGATAAACCCGAATCATTCCTTTTGCCCAGAGGGAATTAAGGAAACCCCTAACTCCAGACACGCCGCGCCGATCAAAAATATATGAATTTCGGCCGTGAAGTATCATGGAAAAATTTGGGAGGTGTTCCAGATAAGACGGCGCCACAGACAAATCAATAAAGACCACTGGTCATCTTGACATCTTTTGATCCAGATCCTTCTAAAGTCGAGTATTATAATCATTTCGGTTTAGTAAGTTGAAAAATATTTTTAATTGAAATAAAAAGAGGTTGGTTAATGAGGAAATCGCATTTTTGTATAAATATTTATAAAAATGAGTAAAAAATGCAGTTTTTTTTCGCCAAGATCAAGTTCAAAAACACGTTTTCTGTTTTATAATCTCTCTAAGTAGGTTGTCTACCCCCACTCGTCAGTAATCTAGTGTGTAATTTTTCAATCCTTCTCTTTTTTTTTTCACTCTTATTTTTGCGCGCGCTGTCGTCCTTGCCTGCGAAATCTCACCGGGACCCGAACCCGCTCAAGGGCCCTACAATCAACAAACGCACGTGAAATAGGTAAGTACCGAATTTATCTCGCTTTATTATTTTTTCAATCAACCTTAAATCAAAAAGAGATAAAACTGCATTTTGAAAATTTAAATAAATAAATAAGAAAATGAAAAAATGTAGCAATTGTTTTAAATATTTATTAATTTTATTTAAATTAAATCATTAAATTAAATTTGCTTGAGAGCTTTAAAATGTTGGGAAATTTATTTTAGAACAGCAGAAGACCAAAAGAAGAAAATTATTCTTTGCTTCCTAAAGCATTAAATTCACAAAGGCTGCTCCCAGAAAAAAATGACCATAAACTTTTATTTCGGTTTAGTTTTTCCGGAGAAACAAAACTACAGATTGAGGGTCTCAGGGACATTTTATGTGCAATATTTAAATAAAAAAGAAGAAAATAAGATGCCATTGTGGACGAAGCTATAAAGGCCTAATCCGGTAAGATAATTATATTTACTGTCTCGAAAGCCTATAAAAAAATGGCAAAATACGGAAATGAACGATTTAAAAGCCATGAAAGGATGAAAAAAGAAACGGTTGGAACGAAAATTGACGAAACTGTCTTACTATGTCAAGGACACAATGATTGCCGATATAAAAATCTGGGAAAATAAGAGGATTATAAAGGAGAAAAATGTCCAAGGATGCTGAAGAGAGATATGAGTTACTTCTGATAAATCAGAAGACAAACTTTTTTTTAAATTGCACACTTTCTGATCATGTCAAGGACCTGACATTTTCTCTTCGTACTATTAATATTGTCTTAGCTGATAGGTGAAAAAAAAATTTAAAAAATGGCTAAAAATCTCTCACATCATCAATATGATCTGTCAAAATAGCATTTCTATATATTTTTCTTGGCGTTTGTCCTTCGGTATTCAGTAAATTGATTTTGAGGTACACCGCATTGTTGAACGCTGCTATTAAACGTGAGGAGACTGAAAACGAAAAGGAAGAGCAAAACATGTTTTAAAATGTTATTCGGAAAATTCAAACTGCCAAGGACAACGAGAAATTAACAAAGAAATGACATGAGATAAAAAAAAAGAAGGAATAATTAAAATATTCTATATGAAAAATCGTAAATTCTACATAATTTTTCTTAAACACAAATCTAATTTTTATGAATCCAGGGCTACATTTACATCTCGCTCGAAAAAACGTGAAAAAAAAAATTTGTAATAAGTTTGGGGATAAAAAATGGAGAAAGACGGAAAAATTTCCAACTAAGTTTTGCAAATTGACCCTCCCTGGGGGCGGTTGGAGGTGGCTAAAATAAGGGGCAACAAACAAAATTAGGGCTCGCATCGCGGTGACCAAAAATGAAGTTTTGAAAAAAAAAGTGAATTTTTTCATTAACGATTTTTTAAATAACAAAAATAGAAGTTCCAAGAGAACCTTATTCAAAATACAATTTACTGTCATTTTCGACCCCTGCCAAATTTCCGACCAAGAAAAAGCACTTTTGTAAATTAAAAAGAGGGTTTCTTAGCCAAAAAAAATTTTGGTTCTTCCAGCTATCTCTGCTAAAAACTGAGCAAAATGCACAAAAAATTTTTGTTTCCCAGCTCTCATTACACTATGTTAATTTAAACCTTGAGCGCAGGTTGTAAAAAGTTTTTATAATATTTATTTAATAAAAAAAGAACTTAAAAAGCCACTAGTGCGAATGTCGAAATAACCGTGAGTTACTGCGGTCATAAAATAGCCATTGCACCGTGCATGACTTCTCCTCCTAAAATCAATATTGACGTATAAAATCCGCTTTTGTTTTATGTAAACGTCGTAAAAGCATACAGTAAATATTGAAAAATCGTTTTATTTTAAACCTTTTTAATTTTTTTCTATTATAAGTACCTCACGATTTATATAATACATAATAAATTAACGACTGTAGCAATGAACGAAAAGCATGCTTTTTTAAATAAACAATTTTTTTCATGCATCCCTTTTTTGATTAAAGGTTTGCTTTATTTGAAATTTTTCCATGTAAAAATGATTATAATTTGTTTTTTGATTTATTAGGTTGGACAATGGATAAGAAAAATGAAGAAACGTCGAAGGTTACGTCTTTTAGAAGGGTCCTTCCGCAGGTGAATTATTTTTCATTGTCCCCTTTATTAAAAACACAATTAAAATAACTTTTATTATAAAAATACAATCATTATAATCCTTGCCGCAGCCTTGGATTAAACTGTCAAAAAAGTTCATTTAAATCGAGACTTCCTGTCATAAATTAAGGGGATGTCAAAAAGCCTGAAAATCTTACTTCCAAAAGATCTCGACTTCTAGTTTAGATTTTTTTGTCAATCTTTTTTTATTAATAAATCTAAAATGTATTATCCAAGCCTTTTTTTGAAAAATGATAAAGGTTCAAAAAATACGAAACGTAAAAGTTGTCGAAATTAGAAAATCGAAAAAAACCCCTCCAATATCAAAATTCTGCTAAAATTTAAAGATTAATGCAAAGAGAACGAAATTAGTACGATTTTCCGTTTTCCCGAACTTTTGGAAGTAGTTTTCCCGTATCTTCATCATTTCGTTAAAAGTACGCTTGCTTTACCGACTGAATTGGGCAATCTTAGTTCAAGGAGGTTCTACTAGATAGCGGGTCGGAGCTGGTGACGTAGTTCGCCACGCCCTGCACATAACCATAACATCCTAAATCGCCACGTAGCCATTGTGTAGGCGCCTGGGGCAGGAAATATCAGGGAAACGTCCAAAAATCCAGTAAAAATGGTGTTCCATGACCCTTTAAAAAATAAGTTTTACCAAAAAAACCGATAAAAACGCTTAAAAAAAACGTGAAAACGACAATAAAGGGTGTTAATAAGCTGAAGAAAAATTCTTAAGAGCAAGATTTTTGGAAGAAAAACTTGTAGAAAAAGGTAGTTCCTCGTAAAAACACCTAAAAATATGCTTGAGAATCCGGTAAAAAGGTGTTTAGCAGTTAAAAGCGGTGGAAACTGCCAAAAGGGTGCTTTTTTTCAGAAATAATGAGCAAAACAAAAAAGTCCTACAATTTTTTTTAAATTTATATTATATTTTATTATTATTATTATTTTTACAATAGACGGTGGAAACGGCCAAAAGTGTGTTTTTTTTCATGTACAAAAGACCACTGAAAAAGCCTAAAAAGAATCTGTTGTCCTCGATTTTTCAATCATCCTATGCAAAAAAAAAAAAAAAAAAATTCTGATATTTTCCAATTTGTACAAAAATTTATCGAGGACAATAAAAAAACAAACAGCAAAATAAAATATTATGAGGGAGTTTCCTAGATCTTCGATATCCGGGGGAAAAAATGGTGGGTAGGCCACCTTCGAAATTGGATTTAACACACGGGAGAAACCGTTACGCTTCGCCTGTTCTGTTATTACCTCTTTGATTTCGGAATATGGCTTAAAAAAAAAGAGAAATGTACCTTCAATCATACATTTTATCCTATAAAATAAGGGCTGGATATTTTTTTTATTCATTATCATGCTTCCTTTAGCGGAAAATCATCGATGGCACTTTTTATATTTTTTCAGGTTTTAGCAGTTGGGGCAAAAAGTACGCTCCAATTATGCTTTGGATTGAGCGTCGCATTCCCGACGATGGTTATTCCGGCAGTTTCAAAACCGGATTCGGACCTTGTGCTGACTAAAGAGCAAATCTCTTGGTTTGGTACTGTAGAAATGAAGTTTACTGTTTAGTTTATTGAATTGAATTGAAGGAAGTTTGTTTTTACTCGTTATACCATTTGGATGTCTGGCTTCTGGCCCTTGCACTTTGAGATTCGGACGTAAAACGATCATGGTGGCTTTGTCATTACCATTTAGTGCCGCCTGGTGGTTCTACAGCCGTGCAAGGACACCTCTGGAACTTTTCGCGGTCGTCACTCTTCATGGTTTTATCAACGGACTTCTCGAAGCTCCCGTAAGTTAAAAAAAAGATAAATTTACAATAAATTTTTTTGAAGATATTGACGTACGTGGCGGAAGTCAGTGAGCCGGAATGGCGTGGAGTTTTATCATCAGGGTCGGTCCTCATGAGTCTTTTGGGCGTCTCCTTTCAGTTTTTCATCGGTAACTACCTCGGATGGAGAGAAGCGGCCCTTTTGAACGCCGGAGTTCCGTTAGTCTCGTTTGTCACGATATGTTTGATTCCTGAAAGCCCTCACTGGCTTATTGGTAATAATAAACCCTAGTCAACAAGGATGATCAAACACAGTCTAATTAGATTAAAACCCCGTTCGGAAACGTACGGAATTTAATTAGTACGATTTTAGGTCGTGGGAGGTTCGAGGATGCTGGGAAGTCTTTAAGGTGGCTAAGAGGTTGGGTCGGAGAGGAAGCCGTCAAAAAAGAACTCGAAGAACTCAAAGTATCGATCGAAGCGAAACAGACGAAAACCAACTTTTCTATTCAGCCATATTTAAAACCATCGTTTGTCAAACCATTTTCAATGGTAGTCGTATCATTCATCATCGGACACTTTAGCGGAATGTCAACCCTTCAAACATACGCCGTAATTACAAAAAAGTTTTATTTCTTTGTCATTCTTTAACTTTTTTCAGGTTGGAATTTTTGAATCTTTGAACTCTCCCGTGGATGTTTACAAGGCCACAGCTTTCGAGGGATTATTGCAGTTTTTGGGGTCTTTAGTTTGTGTGTGCGTTTTGCCGTTTATTGGAAGAAGGGTTCTGGCGATATCGACGACTGTAACGACGGGACTCTGCATGGTCGCTTTGGCTGTCGTCGGCGAAGGATGGGCGCTTTAGTGCTTTACTTCTGTCAGTCTTTCTCATCAATTCTTGCTCCAAGATTTTCCCATGGGTCCTCATCGGTGAAGTAAGTATTTGGGTTCATAGACAACCCCGCGTGAAGCATTTTTTTCCGATTTGAAATCACAGCCCGGGATGGAACCTACGTGTTTTAAGACTGCACAGTCTAGACCGATTAAAAAGAAAGAAAATTTAATCACTCCCAGGGGAAAAAGTCCAATGAAAAGAGCTAAGATCACGGGAACGTAAAGCAAGAAAAAAAATCTTATTTTCAACCTTGATTTTTTAAAATTTATATCTTACCAAGTAAGGCGAGAAATACTAAATCTTCATGCAGGGTAACAATAAAAATGAAAAATTAATAATCACCAGGGGGGAAAAAAAGTTTCAATCTTTCAAGACCCGCCGTTCCGTCAGGTTATGCGGGTTAGTTGTGTAAAGTTAGGCTTCTCTTTTTAGCCATAAATACAATGATTTTTATTTCCAGGTATTTTCTCCGGACGTTCGCTCCGTCGCAAGTGGTACGGCATCCTGCGTGGGCTACGCCCTGGGCTTCCTCGTCAACAAAACTTGGTTTTTCACTCTCGATATTCTCACCCTAAGAGGAATTTTTGGCTTCTACGGCCTCGTCAGCTTTTTAGGAGCCCTCTATTATTTCATACTCCTTCCCGAAACCGAAGGCAGAAGCCTCGACGAAGTCCAGGCACATTTCGACGGAACCCTCGACCTAACAAAAACAAAAAAAGGACGCCCACGGTCCGGAATCGAAAACACGGCCTTCACACCCGACGTCTAAAAACCAACGAGATCGTCAAATTTTTCTATCTGTGATAACTTTTTTATATCCAGTATTATAGTTTTAAAAATAAGAAATTATATCAATTAAAATATCATTTTTATATAATTTTTTTTTGTATTTTATTTTTAGAAATAAAGCGCATGCTTTCTATAGGAAACGCACTCCGGGATCTAAGTTCTAAGTCAGTCTCTTCCCGCTTTTCGCGTTGTTAACACCTCCCAACCCCAACTTCAAACGCCCCCTCATCTTTTATTCTAAACACACGTAAGTTAGGTCATAAAAAAATCTACGGCGTAAAAAAAGAGTTTTTAACACAGCAAAAAAAAAAAAAAAATAAAAAAATCATTACGTACTATTAAAAGTGTTTTTGGAGTTTTGGCAGAAAAATTTAAATTTTCTTTCTTCATAACTAGCAGCTCTCGCCTCTGTCTTCACTCTCAGAGTAGACAGAAATAAAAGGGTTGCATCTTAACTCCATTTTCTCTAAATATATTTTTTTTCCAGAAGATTTCTAGCCCATATTATAAAACGTCCAATCGCTTAAAACACTGAGTAATTTTGGGCAGTTCGCTAACCGTCTCTTACATAAATGAGAGGTAACCGGTCTTGGTAGGATTATTCGTTCTCGAATCATAGCTTCGAAATGAGAGGGGCAAAAAATTAAATCGACTTTTCTGAATCGGTGAAAACTTTGACTACTCCTAGTTACTTAACTATTGATCTCACGCAAAAAACGCTTAAAAAAGTTTTTGTAGTAAATTTTGTTGGCTACATTTATGTATTTGATACACTTTTCGTTTAGAGCAATAATTTTGGAGATAATCTCCAAAAAATTGGAAAAAAATGACCATGTAAAAATGACCTACATATTTCGACTTCGGAGCAATCGTTCCTTCAGTGACATGGAATGTTCATTTTCCTTCAGTGCGCTTATTTGCATTGGCTAACCCCCCCCCCCCCCCCAAAAAAAAAGAAGTAAAAATTCCAATTAAACATTTAAAAAAGAAATTTACCTAAAAATCAGGGATAAACGATAAAGTTGAAATTTCATCTGGGACAGCATTTATTATATCATAACTGATACATTATATGGCATCTAAGGCGGAAATTTTATATTCCAGGAAATTTGATATTTATATAATTAAAATTTTAATATAAATTTTCCTGGTCTGTGGATGAAAATGATAAATTTTTTTAGGAAATTAATTTCCATTCAGTGTGCTTTTATCCTTTTTTGTGTAGGATCAACAGTTTAGAAGATATAAGTTAATATTCATAGAACTTGAAAAGTCCATATTCGGCATATGGAAAATAAACAAAAACGTAATTATTGAGCAAATAGATAAGATTATCATTTATCAAGCATGTTTTAAAGTGGACGTATTTTTGAATTTTTCATTCTCTTCTTGTGTCCGGGAAAATTAAGGCCTGGCGGAAATTTTAGACAACCGGGAAGATTCGATGAAACATTATTTCCCTAATATATTTTTCGGGATAAATTTTTTTTACAAATTCTATTAAATATAAGAGTATTTGGTAAAATTTTGGTTAATATCGGACCAATAGTACGGCCGTGGGTCACAAAACAAAACTTTAGACCGAAAGATCTCACCATTTTTGCGAATTTAGAAAAAAGCGAAATTTTCACAGTTACTGTGATAGGAACAATAATGTATACAATGATAAAAAAATGTGTTTTGTTTTTCTTTCTTTCACGATTCGTGTATTATTTAAAAATTAATTTTTCTTGTATTTAGTAAAGGGAGGCTGGGGCATTCTTTGGTCATTGAGCTCAACAAGCGCTTGTACAAAAGAATATTTGTGATATCGGAAATACTCAGCATTTTTATAGTCGGCGTCTTTTTTGGCTCCTGGACCGACAGGCGAGTCCGGTACGTCCACAACAGCTTTGCTCAAACCTTCGAATTTCGACGACGAAAAAAATCTCACTATCTTCATGGTCAGATGTTTTTCTAAATTTAAAACTTTACTTTCCATTTTCTGACATGTACACTCAAGTGGTAAATTATTTACTTAAAACTTCGAAAATTACACCGTGTAATTCGAAAATAAACTTCCCAGTTGTTTAAAATGGTTTCAACCTTGGAAATTTTCTCTATAAACACCAAGTGAAGTCCAAACCTACATTTTTAACTTTCTCAAAGATAATTTATTGTAATACTCTCCATGACGGTTTCTGGAATAGGGTCTTCCGGACCCCGTGGATGAAAACTGATTAGTGATTATGTTGTCTGAGGTGCCGGCCGACAGTCGCATTTTTCCGGAACAGGTCACGCCAGCCACTATCATCCAATGTTTACCTTTTCATCTCTTTTTAGTAATGACAATTTTGAGAGCTTTTTTTTAATTTTGCAAAAATGGCGGAGATCTGCATGTCTGAAATTTCTCTTTTATTGGACCAATCTCCACCAAATTTAATCAAATTTATTGAGGAAAAAAATAGTAGGGAGAAATTTGGGGAGTTCTTGCCCATTCCGTTTGGCCTGACTGGGCGAAGACTGTTTTTAACTTCCTTAAAGAAGTTATTGTGATACCCTCCATGTCGGGTTTTTGGGGAGGGGTCTTCCGGGGTCCGGAGGGTAAAATCGAATATTGATCTTTACCGATCTCAACTTTGTCTGTGGTTCCGGCCGGCTTTTTTTTCCGGAACACTTTACGGCCACAGTTTTCATCCGATTTTCACCAAATTTTTACACAAATTTCTTTAGCCGGTGAAGAAGAATATGACGAGGGCGATTTTTGATTTCGAAAAAATGGCGGAGATATGACTGTTTGAAATTTTAAAAAATTCGCTGCGGCCGAACCGTTAATCCGATTTTCACCAAATTTTCACCAATTACTCCTTATATTTTTTAAGAATTTTTGGTGCAAAAAAATTGCCACTTTTTAATCATTAATTTTTTTTAGTAGGGAGAAATTTCGTACTTCTACCCTTTACGAGAGGCACATCCCTAGGCCAAAGAGCCCATTATTTCTACCTAAATTTCTACCTCGATTCCGAAAAAATGTTTTCGATAGTTGGGAGGAAGTATTCCCGCCGGGGCTAGCTATAGACTAGCACTTTTTTTGAACTTCTTTGACTTAGATATTAAATAGGAATTACTGAAATATTGATCTTGTTTTGATTTGAAAGTAGCATAAAAAGAAGCCGGAAAATATATTCAAATCTGAACCAGGGATGTGGACCCGACGTAAAATATGATGGAATAATATTACATATTACACCACTTCCCTTCGTGGCTTCATTCAAAATGTTTAATAACAATTTTTTATAAAATTTGGAACATCTTTTTCTTTGACGAAGACAGTTTCGAGAGATTTGTATTGATTCGGCGAGGATTAATGGATTTTCCCCTCTTTGTTCTCAAGAACCGTTTGTGATACGTGTGGATTACTCTGCAAACAATTCGAAATTTTGACCAATAAGAATTTCTTCTGGAGAAACGATTCTCATCTGAACAATCACAGAAAGATCACGGACTTCAAAAAATGCGAAGAAAAAAGAAAAAGAATTGTCGGCCTAAATCTGCCCACGACAGAAACTTTTCGAAGGAGGGAGAATTTATTTACCTACTGCTTTTAAGTTTTGATTTATTTTTTTCTTCTTCAAATCAATAAAAACAGCGAGGTCTGGAAGACTCCAAAACTTTACAAAGAGAGTAAAACAATAACTTCAGACGTTAAAAAACGCGACATAAAAATGTGCGGTTCTGTTGGACCAACAAAAGACAGCTTTTAAACCCCTTTATTTACTTTTTCAAGTTCTCGAAAGAGATTTTCTCGGAAAAAAGGGGTTCCGTTGTCTGGGAAAGGGGGAAAAAGGGCTTTTATTTCATTCTAAAATAAAGCAATGTATGCATAAAATAACTAAAGCAATTAGAAAACCTAACAACCTTTTTTTTTATACTCTACGTATAAAGTTTGATTAAATAAATGGTCAGCTAGGGCCTGTTAATGAAAGTCCATACAGTTTTTAATTAATGATATTTAATGGGGATTTCGCCCTTATTCTAGGTAAATACCTAAAGGAAAATTAATTGTGCAATAAATTTTATTTAATTATGGAATTATGGTGTGGTGGTATTGCTTCCTTTTTCAGCCCCATCCGACCCCACAATAAGGGGGGAGAGAAGACCTCGAGTGACCGAGGGGTGATGCCGGGAGAAAGGAAAGAAAAAAGTATCGAGCGAGTACTCACTTTAATTGTTGAGTTAGTTGAAGAAAGGCAATTACATTATTTTATAACTCTTTAATTTTATGTCTTCTTGATGTTGGGTGGGTCGCGTCCGGTGATGGTCTCCCCGAGAGCGGCGTGGGGTCCGCTGAGGCCGGTCCCCTCCATGAAGACGCTTCCCCCGGTACCCCGCCATGTCGCGGGACGAAGGGGTCAAGCCGGACCGTGACATCACCCCTTCCTTAAGAAAAGGGCCGTCGATGGAAGAGGTCCTGAAAGAGTTGCGGGTGACGCAGAAGAGATCGCAAATGTGGCCAGTACCACGGAAACCCATCCACGAAGGCGGTTGTCTCTGCAGACTGACTCTGAGCGGTTATAGGCAAGCCTGGCTCGGTGTCATCCAAAAGTACTGGCTGTCGACGTATGTAATGCGTTCAGATTGACGTTATTCGGACCATATCTTCTTCTGATGACTCCGTCTTCAGACCGCAAGTTCATTAAAGCTGATGGCGGCGGTATTCTGCGATGACAGATGTTCAGGGGTATTTCCTTAATTTCCCTAATTGGGTAATCAATTCGACAAAGCTAACGAATATTAAAACAAACAATGAAGAAAAGAAACAAAACCAATCAAAAATATATTGCCTTCCTCCATATACAGAATATTTACATTAAATTAATTGTTTATAAATTTATTTATTTATATTTTTTTATAAATATTTTTTTTTTTTTTTTTTTTTTTGTTTTATTTTTTTATAACAAGATTTATACCCATATATCCATAAAATAAATACGAAACACGCAAATAAATAAATACATTATAAATAAATATTAAACTCGCAAATAATTATTATGAAATAAATAAATGTATAAATAAATAACGAGGTAACTGTGACGTAATAAATAAATAAATATATTATAAATAAATATTAAACTCGTAAATAAATAATTATTATGAAATAAATAAATGTATAAATAAATAACGAGGTAACTGTGACATAATTAATTCTTGTTAAACCTTTTGTTTAAAGCTCTTTGTCATTTAGATACTTGTTATTTTTATTTACAATTTCCAGTTGAACTTGAACTTGAAAAGTAGTATTGACAACTTTCCCTTTTATTTGAGAGGATTACAAGATTTGTTTTGGTAAGATAAGGCCAATTTATTAAACGCTCATTTAAGATCAATTATTGTCATAAAGGACTATTAAGAATTGAAGTTTCAACTGCATGCACAATAGTTAAGAAAAAAATTAGAAAGTAATTAAATAAAATTGAAATTTATATTGAACAAAATTGATTCGTGCATGATTTTTGGCAACCAAAGACTGTTGCGAGGCCGCCGGACGTGACGCACCAACATTTGAATGATTTAGGCTATACTCAACATACTCAACTTCATTCCCCCAATCCCCGGCATCACCACCCCGGAAGATCTCTCCCCCCCCCTGAAGGCGGATGGAGCGGACAGAGCGGATAGAACGGGTAGAATGGTCTTGAGTTGGTAGAATTATGGACGCTTCACACGCCTCAAACGGGGCCACGTCTTTCCCTAAACAATTTAATTTGGCTCACATGAGCCCTTTTCTGATCTTTATCGTTTCCTACCTTTTCTAATAAATAGGACACTTCGGATAATTTCTCAATTATAGAATACGGTTCAGAAAATTTATAAGAGAGTTTTGCCGCGAAATTTTTCGATTTATCAGAGAGATTATAGGTTTTCAAAAGTACCTTGTCGCCTACCGCGAACGTTACGTTCTTATGTTTTTTATTATATTGTTTACGACTTTTTTCTTTCGCTTGTGCTATATTTTCCAACGTCTGTTTCCAAAGTTCGGTCTGGGAGTCTGAATTGTCATATGAAACGGCCCATTGTAAATTTAACGGCGTGTTGAAATTTCGGCCTACAAACAATTCTGCTGGCGTGAATTTGGTGGTCGTCGACCTCGCTGTATTCATTGCCAATTGCAGGAAATACATCTCCTCTGACCATTTTTTCTGATCATCGGCGTAAAAGGCCACAATCGCGGATTTCAAATCACGCAATTTACGTTCCGCTTGAGACGGATTTGGATAATGTCTAATCAAGTATGACCCTTTTACGCCGTTCGAAAACAGGAAATTCTGATATTTTTGCGACCGGAAAATGGACGCATTATCGGACACCACGACGTGCCAAAACCCAAAATATGCAAAAATTTTCTCACGTAGCTGCTTGACCACCACCTCAGTCGTCGCCCTTCTGATCGGGAAAACGAAAGAGAATCTGGAAAACTCGTCCACAGCAATAAAAATGTGATTATAGCCATTTGAAGACGGCAACGGACCAGCCAGATCGATAAAAAGTCGTTCGCCGGGACGCGACGATGAGAAACTCGATAAATGCCCGTGGGGTAAAGACTGTCGAGGTTTAGACCTCTGACACACCAGGCATTCCTTGACCTTGATGGTCACAAATTTATGCATTTGAGGAAAGGTGAACAGTCCCTTTATCTTATTCAGGGTACGATAGATGCCTTGGTGGGCGCCAAAGACCGATTCGTGGAAAAATTTGAAAACGATCTCCTTCATTTTTTCTGGGACCACCGCTTTCAATTTATTCCCACCTACTTCTTGATACAAAACATTATCCTTCAGGCGATATTTCTCTACTTTCTCCTTTCGAAGGAGAGCTTCAATTTTCGGTTTTAGCTCAGCATCTTCAATCTGTGCTTGAGCCAGGTTCTGAAAAACCTCGGGGAATTTCTGGAGGATCATAATCTCTCCTCCCTCTGCGTCATGGTCATCCGATGTGGGGTGCCGCGAGAGGTAATCGGCTATCGTGTTTTTCTTCCCAGGGATATGACGTGCACGATACCGAAAAGGCATAAGTCTGACCGCAAAACGAGCGTTGCGACCGCCCTTGTCTTGCATATTAATTATGGATGTCAGCGCCTTGTGATCAGTATACAGATCGAACTCAGCCGATTCGAGATAAATCCTGAACTTTTCCACAGCGAAAACTACCCCTAGAGTCTCTAGCTCGTATGTGCTGTAGTTTTGCTCTGCGGCTTTAAGCTTACGTGACGCAAAGGCTATCGGCTTAAAACTGTCTTGCACTTCCTGGGCCAGACATGCCGATACGCCTTGTTTGCAGGCATCTGTAAACAAGGAAAACCGGGAGTTAAAATCGGGCGCTTTCAAGACAGGAGGGCGTGTTATGCGTGATTTTAATTCTCGCCATGCCCTTTCACAATCTTGCGTCCATCGAAATTCCACTCCAGTCTTTCGCAAATCGTTCAATGGTGCTGACACCTTCCCAAAATCGGGTACAAATCGGCTGAAAAAACCTACTGAGCCTAAAAATGACGATACCTCTGTTGGATTAGTGGGCCTAGGAATGTTCAACATGGCCTGGGTCCTTTCGGGATGAATAGACACATTCCCCCCTTCAATGACGTGCCCCACAAAGACGATTTTTTTGGACGCGATCTGTGCTTTATTAGGGTTCACCGTCAGTCCAGATTTTCGCAGTCTCAAAAATACTTCCTGCAGGTGCACAATATGCTCTTTAAGATTTTTACTATAAATCACCAAATCGTCTAGATAAAAGAAAACATAATTGTTGACAAGATCTCCAAAGAGTTTTTCCATAAGCTTGGACAAAATCTGACCTCCGGTCGCGAGCCCAAACGGCACGCGCCGGTACGCGAAAGTTCCCCATGGAACTTGAAAGGCACTTAAACGCCTCGACTCTGGCGTCAACAAAATTTGGTTGTAAGCGCAGTTTAAATCTAAAACGGTATACAAACCACCGTTTCTTAAATGAAGCAGCGCTTCCTCTATCGTCGGTATCGGATGGACGATATATTCGATCATTTTATTCAATTCTCTATAATCGACCACGACTCTAAACTCGTTTTGGCCCTTTTTGGGGACGAGAAAACACGGCGATGCAAAGTCTGTGACCACTGGTTCGATTACTCCCTTCTCGAGTAAATCGTCAATTTTCTCTCGTAAAATCTTATAACGAATGGGCCCTTGTCGATAAACGACACGCTTCCCCTTACATTTTAATTTGGCACCCTCTTTTAAGGATAGTTCATAGGAAATATCCTTTGTTAATCCTAATTTAGACGTCAAAACATCAGGAAAAGAAGAATTTAGCCACTGACCTACATTTTCATCCTGTACCAGTTCAAGGACATTGATCTCTGGTCCGCCCAAAATTGGTATTTTCACCTCAGGCCGAAATCTAAAGTGGATAGACTGCTGAGATGGATTCAAAATCATTGTCGTCTTAGAAATAAAGTCGATTCCGAGAATTGCCATGGCTGGGGAATCACGAAGGACCAAAAATGTGTGCGTCCACACGAAAGGACCGATCGAGACCTTGAGACCAACCTTTTCCTTCAGGCAAACCCGTTGCGAATTCCCGACCACCACTGAAATGTCACATGGAGCGACATCCAGCTTGTATTTCGCAGACAACGTTGAAACTACATCGGGGTGAACAATTGAAAGAGAGGCACCAGTATCTAAAAGCACTTTCAAAGGATAATCAAAAAGTTTAACGCCCAAATGATTTTATTCGATGAATTAAGGGGCAAAATTAAAGGGTCGGACGACGGAGCTAAGCGGAATCCCCCCGCCCGAGGCATTCCCGTTTTTTGGAGAATTTTTCTTGAAATTATTTTTCGATTTTTTTGCTGAATTTTTGTTTTGTGTTGGATTATCAGTTAAAGGTATTTTATCGTCCGGTGGATTAACTTCTGGACTCTTCGAGACCGTCGCCTTATCTTCAGCGAGATTACAGATTTTATTTTTAAAATTATTATTTCCCGAATATTCTTTTTTTTTGAAATTCGATTGACCATTACGTTGGGAGTTTTGATTTCGTGACACGGTATTATTGGCTTCGTAGTTCTTATTCGGGGGGTGGCTATTACCCTTTTCTGACGAAAAATTATTATTCTGCGCCGGTTGATGTTTTTGGACAAATTTGGGTTGGACGCGGTCAAAATTTCTGGATTTATAAGTTTTTGCCGAATTTTCCAATTTCTCGACGGTAGACACCACCGCATCCAGCTCAGCGAATGTTGATGGTTTTTGGGAAAACTGAAATCGCGTGCGCGTGTCCAAATTAATGCTGGCCAAAATAGATTCGACTACCTCGGCCTCCGACAAATCACTCAAAACAGCCGCAAACTTTTTAATATCGCGTACAAAAGATCGAAATGACTCCTCCCTTCCTTGGTTTCTGAAAACCTTTTTACTAATCAGGAAAACTCGGGTTTTAATATTTATGAGTTGCGTTAAGATTTCCTTGGACACGATCGAGAAAGTTGGGAATTGAGTACGGGCTAAAATACCATTTAAAATCGGATCTCTACTTGAAATGACGATCCTTCGAAAAATTTGGGGAAATTCTACGCTCATAATCTCGTTGACGTCATACAACTGGCCCAAAAATTTAAGGATTTCCCAAGGGTCGTCACTCCTAAACGCCGGTAAACTCGCCGCAACATCCCTGATCATACACTCGGACACGCCATTCGAACATGAATGCGCTGCTGGAGACGCCTGGATGACCGGTTCAGAAATCCCCAAGCTAAGAGGGGTTGAGACGGGCTTTGGATTTACATCCCCCGACCTCTGAGTTTCCTCGCCCAGCAAATCTATGAACCTGCCCAGCTTTACCTCCGATGCCTCAAAATGACTTTTCATCTCCGCCATACCCTTGGCGTATGACGCTTGAAAGTTCGCCATTTGAGACGCTAACATTTCTACCTGCTCCTGAATGGCGAGAAGATCGACCGCCGGGGGTTTACATGCTGAACAACGCCATTCTTTCCTTCGCTTTTTGTCCATGCGGATGTAACGATCTCTTGATCCGCAGTTAACGTCACATTGAAAATGCCAGACCTTAAGACATGCACGGCATCGGACGCCATTTTCCCCAACCCGTGCGACATCCGAGCACTTTGAACACGATACCGGAGTGTCGTTGTCGCTGTCGGAGACGTCGGGAAAAAGCATTGCGAAAGAAATAATTTCTTAATAATTGAAAAAAAAATTTAATTTTCCGAGATAATTTAAAAGTGGACAAAAATAGTGACAAGGTCTATTTTCTTCTTGAGGTGACTATCCGTAGTTGACTAATCCGAAAATTAAGGATTAACACGAAAAAATGAAATAAATGCGAAGATACGCGACCATGGATCTTTAAAAAAATAGCTCTGCTACCAATTGTGAGGTGTAGCTTCTTTTTCCAGCCCCATCCGACCCCACAATAAGGGGGGAGAGAAGACCTCGAGTGACCGAGGGGTGATGCCGGGAGAAAGGAAAGAAAAAAGTATCGAGCGAGTACTCACTTTAATTGTTGAGTTAGTTGAAGAAAGGCAATTACATTATTTTATAACTCTTTAATTTTATGTCTTCTTGATGTTGGGTGGGTCGCGTCCGGTGATGGTCTCCCCGAGAGCGGCGTGGGGTCCGCTGAGGCCGGTCCCCTCCATGAAGACGCTTCCCCCGGTACCCCGCCATGTCGCGGGACGAAGGGGTCAAGCCGGACCGTGACAATGGACAGCCCAGCAGCGGCAACAGGCTCCTTTCAGCGCCTAGAAACCTTAAGATCTAGAAAATCCCTTTTTCCTGGACTTTTTAAAACTTCTTTTTTGACGAAATTTTTTTCGATTTTTTGGCGAAGACACCGTTTTTAAATTATGTTCGGGAAATCTCGAGGTCTTTTTGGCAAAGTGAAATCTGGTAGGAACGTTGTGTGAAAATTTGGTGAAAATTGGTTCAAAACTGTGGCCATGAAGTGTACCGGAAAAAATGCTGAGAGCTGAGATCGGTATAGACCCATGGTCAATTTGACCCTAAGGGGTCTTGAAGACCCTACCTCTAAATCCCGACATGGAGGGTAAAACAATTAAGTTTAATGTTTGAAATTGATTTTATTGATTCTATTGAGCAAGTATACTCAGGTGTTTAGTTGTAGAAATGAAAATTCAAATTTATTTCTTATATCTTTTTTTCGATGTCATTTTTGCTTCAAAAAACCCTTACTATACGGAAGTCGATCCCGGCACGTACACTTACATAGCGACTATCATGAATATGGTCAACAAAGATTTGCCGAAGCCAATTTGCATCGGGACCATCATACACACGGAGCACGTATTAACCTCTTGCCGTTGTAAAATGTTACTTCCAAGCTGGAACGAAAATTTCAATCTCGAGCAAATCAAAGTCGTCGCCGGAGACGTCAATTTGTATTTCAAAGATGCTAAAAGTTCCTCGCATAGGCAAACCCGCGTCCCAAAAAATGGGTGCATCATAATAAGTGTAAAAAAAGCGAAAAAAGAATGAAAAATCTATGGTACTACGATTATTCTTTTATCCACCTCCGTATGCCGTTCGTTTTCAACCTTTATGTCGGCATGGTTGACTTGATAACGAATCAGCACTACGGAATTTTCAAACTTAAAGTCCTTTTTTATAAGAGGACGAGGAATTTGACGTGTCGTAAATGCAGGACGGTTGGAAGAACGACCTATAAATATTTACCCGACAAATACGAGTTTCGTTATTCTTCTGACGTACTTTGGAGTCAAGAAGTAGATGTAATCGCCGACGATCTCTGCGCTCGTTTGTTTTGTAAAAACAGCAAAAAGAAGTTCTGTCCGACGCTGCAGGATTTGGAAAGTAGGCACGTAATCTGTGTTAAGTCTCCGGAGTCGTATAGGATGTGCGATGGCGACATGGGTGCTCCGCTTGTCTGCCAGAGAGACGTCTACGGTTACTTGTTGGGCATACCGTTTGGAAACTGCAGCAACAACAAGTTCCCCCTAATGTACACCTCACACGCGGACAACATACTTTTAGTTTTGAACGAAACGTACGAATTTTTACAACTCTCTGGGGCTTACAGGCAGGCCGGACGACTTCCGAAAACGATAATTCTTTTTGTCTTAGTGTTTTTAGCAATAAAATCATGTTGAAAATTTATTTCTTAGCTTCTTGAGCCAGATTAAAGAACATATGTTGGTGTTTTACCCATTGAAATATCATAGAAAACGCCTCAAAATATCTTTCTCGATCTAAATACCTTTGAACACGTCCAAAACTTTGGTTGAACGGAGTTTTTTTAACCAGAAAATCAGAAAAACTCCAAATATACGGAGCAAACGGTGTTTCCTGGCGGAAAAACTAATACTTTCGGCCGAAAATTGATTTTTGGCGAAAAAACCTAGGGAAAACCAAAAAACCTGGATGACCTCTTTCTTAAATGGGGATATCTGTTAAAATTGTAGTAATCGCTTAAAAATTGGATAAATTTGAGGCTTACATAAATTAAGGAAAACATGATTTTTCTGGCGTTTTTCTCAGGTTTTTGGACAAAAACACAAAGGTGTGTTATAAAAACATTTGTTATAATAATTAATTGTTAAAATGATGACTAAAATTGGTTTATTTTGTCTTTTTCTTAAAGTCGTTTTGGGTGGCGAGAATCCATGGTACAACGAAGTCTATCCTGGAACGTACACCTACGTAGCTACGATTATGTACCTCGCAACAAATTCCCGTTTAAGGCCGATTTGCCTTGGGACAATCATCCACTCGCAGCACGTGTTGACTTCTTGCCGCTGTAAAGCGAATCTTAACAGAGACATCGACAAAACTTGGTGCGAGTTAAGGTCGTGGCCGGAGACATCAATACTTACTTTAATATCGACAATCCTGCAAGTTCTGCACACAGGCAGATTCGTGAGCCAAAAAAGTGGACTACGAACGACGGCTGTGAGACAACAGCGGGTTCTTTTATTACTTCTGATATTTATATTAATGATTTTTCTTTTATCCACCTTCGTTTACCGTTCATTTTCAATAATTATGTCGGAATGATCGATATCTCGTCGAAGGAATTCGATTCTACAACAGACCAAGTGTTTCATTACAAATATACGACGAATGTGATTTGCAAGAGGTGCCGAGCGCTTGGAAGGACGACTTACGGGTTTTCGGTAAAACATCTTCAGTTTCTACGCTTTTCCAAAGTCCTCTGGTCCCAAGAAGTCGAAATCATCGGAAACAAAGAGTGTTCTTTCACTTTCTGCAGAGAGACCAACGGAACGTTTTGCCCTTCGGAACTGGAGTTGAAAGAATTGGACGCGATTTGCGTCCAATCGGCTGAGATGTACCGTATCTGCGACGGCGACAATGGATCTCCGCTTGTCTGCCAGAAAGACGTCATCGGCTACTTCTTAGGCGTTCCACACGGAAACTGTAGCGATCATAGGTTTCCTCTACTCTACACCTCACATGCAAACAATATAAAATTCGTCCAGGAAATAACCAAGGAATTAAGTCACTCTTCCGCATTCGGCCAGTATCAACGCCTCCCTAAAATGGCATCATTTATTTTCCTATTATTTATAACTACAACATTATAAACATATTGAAAAAAATTTCACGGTTTTTTACTTAATTTTAGGTAAGCTAAAGAAACCGATCATAATGCTCGAAAGTGCATGAGAAATCATTGAAATCATGCAGGGACACCTGAAAGCCCACTTTTGAGTGCGATGGAGTGGTAAAGTTCGAAAAAAAGTAGATAAGTGACTTCAAAATGGCTCCCGCTAAAATAAATAATTTTCTCGGAAAGTGACGTCACGACAAAGACTCTAAAGATAACCCTACCAGAACCTTGTGATGTCTCCACTGTTCCTTTTCCTATTCAGTGGTTCAATTTACGAAGGAATTCTTCTAAATCATCGTGATTTCACTATAATATCACTCCTTATTTTTATTATAGGATGAGATATTTCGGTTGAATGAAGTCCCGGGGAATAGTTTAAAATGGATTTTTTAGGGCTTAAAAACCGGAAAAACGCAAGAAAATCAGGCGATAAAGGATTTCGTGAAAAAAAGAGCTACAAAATGAACAAAAATAGTTAAAAACGGATGTTTAGGCTAAAAACCCTAGGAAAACGAAATAATTGAAGTTAAAGAATCAGTCAAGTTTTTTTTTTTTTTTTTTTTTTTTTTTTTTTTTTTTGCCAGAAGCGCCAAAAAGCGCCCATTTATGAGGTAAAACAATTTTTATTATTATTATTTTTTTTTTTTTTTTTGCAAAAACCGAAGAAAACTCCTGAAAATGTGGTAGAACGGTGCATTTTGTCCAAAAGAGTCAAGAAAACGCCTTCAAGCGACGTTCCTCGTCTACTGAAGAGAGGCAGAGAGATATACGAGTACTCTACTCGAAGCACCTTTCCTTAAAGTGAATTTCAATTAAAATTACCTTGATACAAAACTATGGAGGACACCAAAACGTCTAAACCTTTTGAAAAAAAAAAAAAGTTTATTCAGTGAAAATTAATTATTTCTAAAAAAGAAAGTGTACTTTAAGTACACTGAAGTAACCTTTTATTTAAATTTATTTTTTTGTATGTTTGTATAGGATGGTCGTTTGAAAATGAGAGTTGAATCATTTCTTCTCGCATTCTGGATCATCCTAACGACTACCTCATCCGAAATTCAGCCTACGGCAGTCTCATCCATAAACGGTAAAACTTTTTTTTTCTCCCATGCCTTTTTCATAAATCACAACAACCGTCGTTGTTATTCCACTGTGTCATATCTGTGTGTTCGTGAAGGATAAGTAAAAAAAATTGATATAGTTGATTAATCCAAATTTAAAATATGACTACAAAGATTTTATATTGATCAAAATGGAATTTTTTTAAAGAAACACATAGATGTTAAGGGTCCATTATACCACCACGTCGTTTTTTCTTTGAAGTTTTGCTCCAGTTTTGTGAGAAAACTGTTGGTTTTTTAAATATTTTTGTAGTCAGGAAAAAACCTTTTTAGCTTTTAGCATTATTAAACACTCATGCATTTACAACAAACTCGTTATCGACTTTTTTTTTTTTCATTTTAATCATAAAAATTGTCCGATTTTCAAAATTTTTATGATTTGAAAGAAAAAATCTTTTGTATTTACGTAAAATATTCGTATTTTAAAGCCAAATCAAAAAGAAAAGTTTTTAAAAACCCATAGTTTCCCCGCAAAATAGGAGCAAAATTTCAAAGGAAAAACCTCAAGGGAAATTAGGGCTACACTCTATTCTAGATCCTTCTAAAGCAGTTTCCTTTAAAAACTAGGAGAACCATTTTTTTTCTATAACTTTCAAAACCACTCTTACCTATAACAAACTATATAATTCTATTTGATTAATTCCGTCATAGAAATGTAAAGATCAAAGGTAAGACGTTAAACAACTCGAGCTTTGCATACTGTAGTTTTAAATTAAGGGGTCGAAACAATAAATTTTCCAGGTCTCGTTCCAAGTTATGTATTTTCAACCTTCGAGCCCCTTTGTGCCGACAATTTGCATTTAATTTTAACCCACCCGCTTTTAATATTCCGAAAGGATCAGTCACGTTTTGTTTGTAATATGACGAGAGGGAGAGAGAGAGAGTGAGTGAGAGTGAGGGGAAGGGAAAAAAAGGGGGATAAAATAAAATTAATGTTTAAATATTTAAGGACGTCGAAAAAGGCGGGCTTTTGAGTTTTTCATCCGCCCCCGTGCCTTCTTTTTTTTTTTCGGGGAGCCTTTGTTCAAGACGCTTAAGTGAAAGAGACTCTTTCAACCCTCGGGGCTATTTAGTAGTCCATTTTCAGCCTTAGGGATCAGCGGAAGAATTACCTTTATTTTTTAAAATTACTGCTTTAAAAAATGGAAATTTATCATTACTGTGACATATCCGTCAAAATGGACGTTTTTCCAATTTGAAAATGTGACATAGACGTGTAAAGTAATCAATTTTTTTTTTCATTTTTACAAAAGCGTTTAGGCCATCAGAAAGAATATAAGACGCAATTTCAACGATTTTTTTTTCTTTTCTTTTTATTCTATTTGACGCTTTGTCGTTTTGACACTTTCAATAAAATGTCAGGCGCTAAAGTCTCGGGCTGAGAATAAATTTTTTTTCGGACAGAACATTCTATCAGATTAAAAAAAATTTATAGCATTCCCTTAGCAAATAGTTTACAAAAATTTGACAATCACAGCCTTTTTTTTAGGTCAAAAAACTCTATTTTCCCCAATTTCTCGGCTTTTTTCCCCCTTTCTCTCTTTCTTCTAGACCCCAAGGGTTTTCCCAAGGGGTTTTTTTTAAGGCCCCATTTTCGTGAGTTTTTCGCCTTGTTCGGGCCTACACATTTTGAAAGGATTTTTGCCTTTTCCGGGACTTTTTTTTATTTTTTGGCCCACCAGATTTTTTAAATTATTCCCCTAGCCCTTTTTTTACAGGAGTTTCAGGCTTTTTCGACCAATTTTACAAGGTTTCTGGCTGAGAAATTTGTTTTTGTCTACTACGATGCTTAAATCATGAAATGAGATTCCTTTAAATATTCATCATATACAAAATATCTTCGGAAGAGAAGTTTTTTTTTGAGGTTTTCCTGAGTTGAAGACGTGTGTTTACTTCCCTCTCACGTTATTTTAAGGTAGGGTATTTTATATTCTTAAAAGCTACCCCTTAGCTCTCGTTAGAGGACGTCAAACGGATCACGTCCTCTTCACTTTACCTAAAAAGCCTGCTTTTTTGTTTTCTAACCCCAGAAAAATTTTTCCATCTCCGAAAACATTTAAAGCCCTCTCATTCCTTGGAAGCTTTTAAGGTCCCGAGAATCCGAAGGCATTAAGCCCTTAGATTAGACGAAACTCCTCCGAGAAACTCAAAACAATACACGGGCTATTCATTACAACAAGGGCTAATCTTTTAAACAACTCCGAACATTTATAAAAGAATAAATTTAAATAATTTTTAGTATTGTTTAAAAATTCTGCTTTCCTGACTTCTTTATCTTTCCCTCGTCTTTTATCTCTCACCGCCTTTTCAAAACAATCGTAAGGCTTTCCAATCTCCCTATTGAGATTTCTTCATATTTTTCTAGCAAAACTTTAAATTTTCTTTTAAAAAATGTGTGAAAAATATACCGTAATAAAAACTAAGGATAAAAAAAATTGTTTAAGAGAATTGAATAATTCATTGGCCTCTTTTTTATTTTTATTTTCTCTCTCAGTTTAACTTAAAACAGACCTTATGGGATTTGTTTAGATTAGATTCGTTCAAAACAAACTCGTGAGGAAGAGACCCCCCTACTGGAAAAAAAAAATCCGAATGAAAACTTTCCTAATGTTTGCCCACTTGACCGTAATAAATCTCCTGTTTAAATCCCAAAGTTAAAAGTCAACAGAGGTTTATTGTTGGTTTAAAAAAATATATTTAAAGTCCTAAGAAAAACAGAAGGGATTAAAATTCTTGATTTTAATCTCATATCTGAGCTGAAAGCTGACGAGGGAAAAGGAAATTGGGAAGTTAAAAGTTATATAATCATCAAATACCTCTTCTCCGGGGTACTTTTTGAAACTTTAAACTTCGATTATCTTTAGGTAACGGCGCGGGTAAAATGGGGCCGTCAAATTTCGACCCCTTTTCAGGCGCTTTTAGGTTTTTTAATTAGCAAAAAGCCTCGAGTTCGTTTGTGTCTTTATTTGCGAGAAGGGGAAAAGAAAGGAGAAGAAAAAGAACGAATTTAATTAGGGATTCCGTGCATTTTACTGACTTCGGCGTCGTCTCGGAATGAAGAATTTCACTTTTGAGAGGACTCTTCGCACATAAAAATACTCGAGAAAACTTGCGAATTTTCAAACCGCTTTCAAGGCCACCCTATCATTAATTTCCCAGTACAGCATTTTTTTGGGCGACTTTACTTGGCCAAAAGGTCCAGAGGTTTTTTCTCGGGCAAAAGACAGTAAAGTAAGCAACCAGATAACGTTTGCAGACCAGAAAATCGAGGAAAATGACCCGAAAATCGTTAAAAAAGGTATAAATGCTCAAAACAGGTGTTTTTACACCAAATTTCGAGGAATACGATCAAAATTCACGGTAAAAAGGTTTTAATAAGGTGTTCTTTTCTTAGGCTTCGGTTTCAGTTTTTGGTTTTCCGATGAGAGTGAGGTCGTCAGTGGTGCCGGCCGCCCGTTGCCAGTTTTCCCTCAACACCTTCGCCGGATTTTTTAAAAACATTTTCCACCACCGGAAACTCCAGAATTTCTTACATCCTCATAAAATTTCGTTGTGAATTTAATATTTCAAAGTCGGAAACAAAAGGGGTAGAAGTTTAAATACCTCTACTCTCAGCTCATAATAAACGTATAAAATGATACAAGAAAGTTTAGTTTAAAATAGATAAGTTCCAGGAGAAAAGTTGGTTGTACTGTCAGGGGAGAACTATTTTCCACAAGGTTTCCTAAACTTCTCAGCCTTGCACATAAAAGAAAGCGAACCCCTTTTTTTGGAATAAACACGTAGGACCATTTATAAAGAAAACAAGATTTCCAAACATTTTTCTTACTTTTTGCCGACATTTTATAGGAAAAGCCCTTCCTACAAGGGATAGGACGTAAATAAACCCTTTTTTTATTTATTTTTTTCCGAATCATGATATAAATCCCGTTTAAAAAACGGTTTTTTTAGGTTGGGGAGAATGTATTAAGATTTTTTTTAATGGAATCGGAAAGATTTGAATTTTTCTTCTCTCCCTTGGTCGTTTTACGTTTAGGACCCTCATTTTATAAGGGTGTAAAAATGACAGTTTTGACAACGTAATATCCGAGTACTTTTCCAATTTTCTTGTTTATTCAAAGCCTTCTTTGACATTATAATTTAATGTCAGAATAATAGATTAAATTGAAGTAGCCTCACAAGGAAATAAAGTTCCGAAAAAAAAAATTTAATTCTCATCTAGAATATTGCAGTGGTGAAACTTGCTGGGAATTCTAGAATTAAATTCCAAGAAAAAGTGTAATAATGTAATGGGGGGGGGGGGGAGAAATACCTTTTCTAACACTCTTAAACCCGAGCTTGGAAAATCCTCATGACGTTCATAAAAAGGAAGACAAGAACTAATTTCTAAAAGTGTTCTACTTCAACGAATCTCATGCTATTCAATAACAATTAACTGGGCACCTTAAGGGTCCATTGTACCGCTTAATACGGCAGCGTTTTTCTTTAATGTTTTGCTCCAATTGGCGAGAAAACTGCGGGCTATCAAATTTTTTCATTTTTTATGTGGCCTTTATGTGTATTTACTTAAATAAAAGATTTTTTCTTCTTTCTTTTCGAAAATCATATAAATGTAGAAAATTAGGAAAAACGACAATTTTTTAATCATAATTTTTTATGACAAAAATTGAAAGTACTGGTTTGAAGAGCTTCCAACAAAACTTCCTTAAAGACAGTAACAATATAGGAGGGGGAAGTATAATGGAGGGGGAAGTATAAGAGAGGGGGAAGTATAACGGAAGGGGAAGTATGTATGTATAAGGGAACGAAAGTATAACGCAAAAAATTTTTAAGTTTTTTTTTTTCGAAAAATTTTCTGATTTTTTTTGTTTTTGTTTTTTTTGAAAAATTTGCTAAGTTTTCTTTTTTAAATTTGCGTTTTATTTTTCCGAAAAATTTTGATTTTCACCCAAGGGAGGTCCCTCTCGTAACGGGTGGACGCATGAAATTTCTCCCTCCTACAATGAAAATTAATGTAGAAAATTAATAATTTTTTTTACACCAAAAATTTTTAAAAATATAAGGAGTATTTGGTGAGAATTTGGTGAAAATCAGAACAACGGTTCGGCCGCAGCGCAGTTTTAAAATTTCAAACGTGCATATCTCCGCCATTTTTTCGAAATTCAAAAATCGCAGACGAGAATTTCTTGTTCAACTATTCAGGAAGGTGTGTGAAAATTTGGTGAAAATCGGTTGGAAACTGTGGCCGTAAAATGTTCCGGAAAAAATGCAACGGCCGGACGGAACCACAGACAAAGATGAGATCGGTAAAAATCAATATTCGATTTGACCCTCCGGGGTCTGGAAGACCCTTCCCCAAAAACCCGACGTGGAGGGTATCACAATAACTTCTTTAAGGAAGTTAAAATTTGATAAAACGAGTTTGTATTTGAATATATGAGTGTTCAATAATGCTAAAAGCTTAGAAAGTTTTTTCCTAAGCACAGTCAATTTTTCGTAAATTGGGAACAAAAAACCGTTAAAAAAACACTTTTTTAAAACCGTCCTTTTTGAAAGTATACTGGCATTTGGGTTATTTAATACAATGAAGCGGGGTTCACATTTTGTACATTGTTAGTTTTGAGTTTGAAAGGGGGCCTAGAAATCACATTGTGTATTATAATATGCAAATTCCGTACGTGAATATTGTTTGAAACATCGAAAGTTTTCAGTCCGCGTAAGTAAACATTGAATCAGGGGTCCATTTCGCATCTGAGTACGTAAGGTAAACACGTGGTATCCCCGTAATCGTAACCCGCGAGTCCCTCCTCTCTGAGAAGTTATCGAAATTCGACGCAAATAGAATCGACCCAAATAGTAGGGATCGCATCGTTTCCGCAAAATGTGTTTTACTCCATATAAACTCTATAATGGCTTTTGGAGGATTCTCAAGGTTTTTAGCCTTTTTATAGTTCACTACATTCCTCCTTGTAATTCGATTTTTGTTTTTCTTTTATCAGGTCCGGAGATCAACTGCGAAAAGGCCAAAGACGTTTTTCCATGCGATGGAAACGTCTGCGTGAGCAAACAATCGAAATGCAACGGGATCCCCGACTGCCCTGGAGGAGAAGACGAATCTGTCAAAGAATGTGGTAACCTTTTTTTTTTCATCTGAATCTCTAGTCTCTACAAGCTTTTTGTTCAATATAACCCAGCAGACATATCTTTTAGTACGGCATGTGGGCTTTATGAGATAAGGTAGATAAAGACCCAGGATTCTAGTGAAACCTGAACAAAATATTATGCAAATGGTCAGAGGCTCAAGAATTCCCACAGTCTAAAAATCAAGTCCATTTTTGATGAAGCCGAGGGTAAGCAATGTCCTCTCTCAGAAAGTATTTCAATATAGAAAGAAATATCGAAAACTTTTTAATTGTTCCATTAAGAGGCAAAGGCAGGCTAATTCTGATAGCAAAGAGAAGGCCGAGAAAGTTTGATTCTCATGCTTCTAACCTATAAATCCGTCCATTTTTAGAAGCATAAGAATTGCAGGGTTTAAAGATGTTTTTTGGTCAGAAGACTATTTTTTGCTGATGAATACTGCCCTGCGCCTTAAAGGAGGGAACTCTGATGACGTAATAAGCCTAAATCCTTCACCAAAAAAACTGGGGAAAAATAATGGCACTGTCTCTCCCCACTATGATTCTTATTGCCTCATCCCTTAAATTTTATATCAACGAAGCATCTCATTAATTTTTTAAAAATTCTTCATTAATATCTATAATTACTTGTAAAAGTTTCGTATTTTGACTTCAAAAGGCTGAATAAGGCTACTCGCTTGAAATCCACCGTTTAATTGAAATCTGAGAGGCGTGTAGTTTCCCCCTTGTAATTCATAGTGCAAATTATAACATCTACTTAATGATGTCGTGGTTAGCATTAATGAGCTTGAAAATTTATTCGACTTATGTATCCCTCGAGTTATTTTCCAAACTCATGTAATAATGGTAATTTTCTTCTTTTATTTTAATAGCTATAGAAAATACAACCTTTCATAAAGGATAAACATAAACAATATAGTGAAATAAGTCCTGAAATTTCATGGCTCGTTGGGAATTAGTCAAAAGCCTTCTATATAAACTCCTCATGTTGAAAATCTCATCCCTTTTCCCGGTGAAAATCCTCAGCCAATTATTCTGAATCATTTGAAAGGCTCTTTTAAAATAATGAAATGTATGGTTAAATATTTACCATAAGAAGACTTTTTCATCTTTTTGAATACTTTTTTTGCTCTAATTATAATTAATGATTTTAAGTTTTAAAGGAAAAATGTTTCCTTTTATGTCAGAATAATGTTTTTGTTTAATATTTAAAGGACGGGAATACAAGGAATTAGTTGTTATCGCCGGGCGTTTGAAAGCTTTTCCCTGCTTCTCGGGAAACGTGCCAATTCGGCCGGAAAACGACCGTTAATTTAATTACAACTTTGACGGCAGCTTGGGCGAGAAAACAAGTCATTAGTTTATTTTGTTACCATAAACTTAACCGGAAGTTAAGCCTTGGTATCAGACTATATTAGATCACGTACTACAATAAAAATTAAAGAATCTTTTTTTTAACTATATTTTATAGTTTGACCCTTTTTTGCGGTCTACAAAAAATTAAGACCTTCCTAAAGTGACAAGTTAATGCTTCCTAGGATGATTTATACATAATGGTTTTTTGGAGGCAAATATTATGAAAAGGGTAATTTTTTATAGTTAGCTTTTAGAAATTTATCAACATTCTAAGAATTCAAAAGTGTCAAAAATAAAAGTTTTTATTAAAAATAATATGCCGATGATCTTTACTTTTATTTTTGAGCCATTATACTCAAAATCCACTTACCATTTTGAAATAAATTTTGTTCTTCAAAGCGTACATCTGGGGCCGCTGAGTGACTATTTCCTCTTAAAGATAAATGGCTTCCTTAACACAAAAGTGGGCTTTCGCATGAAACAAAAGACACTGAAGAAAAAGAAGACATTTTAAAAAAACGAGAATTTAATTTATTTTTCTCCTTTCACGTCACATCTATAGGAACGGTTATTATTATTACGCATGTGGAGGCGAAACCACCTGGAGCACCCTTTTTATGCAAACATTATTATAGCTGTCGTAAAATTAGCATAGAGTTCCATAAGGTTTATGATTATAACAATCTGATATTAGTTATTTAATCGTAAAATCTCAACTCAAATTAACTAATTATTAGACCTCGAAAAATTTGCTGGGGTAAAAATATTGGAAAGTTAAACCTGGCACAATTAAGGCACTTACCGGCTTACTTGGTATAAAAAACTGAATCGAAATTGCGACGCCAAAGGTCTAGGAAGTGAGGAAACGCAAGAGGGCAGCAGTGTAGACCTACACTCCTGTGACGTCACGCTCCCCCACTCCTATAAAAATCTTCTCCAAACATAAATTCATTTCTCCGTTTCTTTTACTCCTCCCGGCATTTTCCGCTGAATCTTTCTAGAAGGATTACGACGTAACTATTCATCGGATTTTCTTATATAAATATTTTTGGAAACAGCTCGTCAAACCCTACAATATGGCTGACGGTTTTTTTTAAAAAATGTTTTAGTCGAAAATAAAATTTCTATTTTCCGAAGGAAAACTTTTTCGGAAAAACTGCTCCCAAGACCGGATGGGCATTTCCAAAATAAGGAGAACGAGCTTTTGTAAAAAATTTTCCGACGATTTTTAGTGCTCAAATATTGGAAAGTAATTTTAGGCATCTTCCATCTCTGTCTAACACTTGGTTGAATTTTGTGGTCTGATCCGCCTTAAGTTGTACCCACTCAAAAGTCGCAGGCTTTATGTAGTGTGGTTGAGTGAGAGTGAGGATTAAAAGGTTCTTTTGTAAATAAGCCTTTGATTTTTCAATTTTTTTTTCCACAAGCAATATAAAGCATTATTGATCTCCTGATTGGAATTAAACTCGATTCCCATCCGTGATTAAACGTGGCCCGACAATTACGCGTGATTAGCGTATATAGTTTATTGGAGATAATAATTTTTTCGAGGTCAGAAAAATAGAGAAAATGAAGGCTTTTTCTTTAGAGTATATGTCCGATTCGATTAGCAATTTGGCAGCTGCTCAATTGACTCTAAAAGCCGGCGTTCGTTAAAGGAACATTTTCGCCCCTTTCCCAGCCGCCTCCCTGGAGCATTCTGATGAGAAAATAAAACCCATGGGGTTATTAAAAAACCGAAGGTACCTCTCGATATAAAAAAAACTGTGATTACAGGAGAAATATTTTTTTTTTTTTAACTCTTTTATATCCATATTAAATGGCAAATCCGCCACATTGGCTCTTTTTCCTCAAAATAACCATCCTCCTATTTTTTATAAATCAAAGGAGGTTTTTGTACTGGGCTTTCGAACAAATATTTATTTTATTTTTAATAATGTTTTTGCAGCCTAAAACTCAAGTTAGAACCCAACAAATCCCTTTGTAAACCCCTCGATAGGGATTTAATAATTTAACCCCCTCTTTCAATGTTAATGATTAAACGCTGATTTGCAGCAACCGTACAATAATTATTGAGTTTAAGTGGGCGTTTGATTTAAAATTTTATTTGAAATAAAAGCCCACGGGGAGGAAAAAGTAATAATGAAATTTTTACAGTTTGTTTGGATATGCAGTGGGATGACTGTCAAGTTGTCCACCTCGAGCATTCAAGTGGAATTCTCAAAGATTTTAGCCAAGTTTTATTTGAAAATATTCCTTCTCAAGTGCCTGATTCTCAATTAAATATAAGGTTAAGAAAAAGTTTATGTACACCATAAAGCCAATTAAATCCTCAAAAACTTTAAAAACAGTCGTTTTGTTTGAAAGCCACTTGGTTAAGGAGCTATGGGGAAAAAAAACTTTACAACCTCCTTAGCTATTGGTATTAGTCATCTCACAGCATCCCATGTAGAACTTTAATTATTCATTTGCAATTTTTTTCTTCTTTTGATTATTAAAAATAAATAAAGAGTGATTCAATGGTACGAAAAGGCAAAATAAATAATTGGACCTTTGATACAGCGGCCAAACATCAAAGAAAAGAAGTAAAAGTACGTAAAAAATAAAGGACCAAAGAATCGACCAAATATTGGGCGGAAAATTTCATTCATGCGAAATCGTCCATATTCTAAAATGTTTGTGGTTGGGGTAAAAAAGGGAATCGTTGGTGGGTAAATAACAATTCAAACGTTGGAGAAAAAGCGATATTATCAAGCGACACAAAATGTGCGAAACCCCCTATAAATGGTCCAATACTCGCCTGTAAAATATTACGCGATAAGGCTTCCCCACGTTTATTCATCCGAACGGAAGTCTATAAAATATCTATTTTTAATACTCAAACCTGTTTCTATAATTTATCGATTGATACACGAATAATGATTTTATATTGAATACTTTAAGAGACTAAAAGCAAAAAAAGTTAAATCCAATACCTATTCCCTAAGATTTTAGGGCGAAAAAAAAATACTAGTTTGAAGATCTTCCAACGAAAACTTCCTTAAAGAGAAGTAAAAATATAGGAGGGGGAGGTATAAAGGAGGGAAAGTATAAAGGAGGGGAAGTATAACGGAGGGGAAAGTGCTCGTATAGAGAAGGGAAGTTTTTTTTTTGCAAAAAATTTTCCGATTTTTTTTCCGAAAATTTTTCAAGTATCAAGGTAGAAATAATGGGATTTTGCCCAAGGGAGGTCCCTCTCGTAACGGGTGGACGTATGAAATTTCTCCCTCTACATTGAAAATTTTTTCAATTTTTCGAAATTCAAAAATCGCAAACTTGTTCAACTATTCAGGAAGGTTGTGTGAAAATTTGGTGAAAATCGGTTGGAAACTGTGGCCGTAAAATGTTCCGGAAAAAATGCTACAGCCGGGCGGAACCACAGACAAAGTTGAGATCGGTAAAGATCAATATTCGATTTGACCCTCCGGGGTCTGGAAGACCCTTCCCCAAAAACCGACTTGGAGGGTATCACAATAACTTCTTTAAGGAAGTTAAAATGAATTGAACATAAGAAATAGATTTCCAACAAACCAAAATGGCGACTAAAATTCACCACTAAACAGAAAACCGTCGAAGTATAACGGAGGGGACGTACAACGGAGGAGGAAGTATAACAGAGGGGGAAGTGTAACGAAGGGGGATGTATAAGGGAACGAAAGTATAACGAAGGAGAATGTATAAAGGAGGGGGAAGTATAAGGAAGGGGAAGTATAAGGGAGGGGAAGTATAAGGAAGGGGAAGTATAAGGGAGGGGAAGTATAACGGAGTGCGAAGTTTTTTGTTTTTCTTTTTTTCGAAAATTTTTCCAAGTTTTTTTTTCAAAAAATTTTCCAAAATTGTTTTTCAAAAAATTTTTACGTTTTTCCAAGAAATTATCTAATTCTTTCATTTTTTTTGGAAAAAATGCTACGGCCGGAGACCCGGCCGATGATTCGATTTGAACCTCCGGGGTCTGGAAGACCCTTCCCCAAAACCCCGACGTCGAGGGTATCACAATAACTTCTTTAAGGATGTTAAAAATCCTGTTGAAAGGGGTCTTTTGGTTTTAAATATTGAACTTGAGAAAAAAAAATGATGAAGGCTGATGGCTGTTCCTTAAAAATGAAGAAAACTCATGAAAATGCGAAAAATGTCCCTTGGACAAAAAACTAAGGCAACGCGCAAAAGTCTCACTCAAAGGGCGTTTATTTTTCATAAATCCGTGGGGGTGAGGGATTTGACTAAGGTGTAGTTTTTTTACCGAAAAATTTGTGGTAACTCCGTTAAAATCTGATTTACAAGGATTACTTTAACGAAAAAACGGGGGGGAAAACGCCTGAAAAGGTTAAAAGGGTAGGCCGTCAGTCATTGCGATTTGAATTAGAAACACTCTAAAGTAAGAGCCAGGTTCTGAGAGCATAAAATTCCATTCCCTCCCTATTTTGACTTCACCTGGGAATTAAAATTCTCATAAGGAAAGAAACCTTTTACAAAAACGGAAAGATAAATAGAATTTCAGGTAAAAAGGAGACGATTGTTGATTCAAAACTTTTAAATGAGTCCCTTTCCGATGAATCAATTAAAAATTCAATGGAAGAAACGGATGAGATGAAAAAGGAAAAAAAAAAGGAAATGGATTAAGTTAAGAGAGTTTTCAGAGGTTCTCTCGTTAATACCCAAGTTTCGATTTATCCGAATGTCTTTTAAACAATCTCCCTTAAAATCCTTATTATAGAATATAAATTCAAACCCCGAAAGGTTTGAAATTGACGATAATAAGGTCGGCGTTTAGGTTTGAGTTTTGGACCTTCGGGCTAGCTTGTTTTCGAGAAAGGGTTAATGAGGGAGTAATAACTCATGTAATCGCTACAACCTGGGTATCAGCTTCGCCGGAGGCGTAGGATTGCTCCGGATCATACCATAATCGTGTCTGCGAAATATGCTCGGAACCTGTATTAACCAAAAACTCCAGTAAACAAAATGTTTTTCACTTAGTAGAGAATTTCCAATGGTCCTTTATTTATTTAAAACGAGGGAGAGAGGATGAAAAACTGATATCCCTATTTGAGGACAATTTCCTCATTTTTTCATTCTCTCTACTACTTTGAATCCTCACGTTTTTCCTAAAATTGTTAGGGCCACTTTCTTGGCTAAACGCGGTTTAAAATTCTTACTTTGACGTATCTTTCAAGCTCTTTTACTCGCTGTTTTACATAATTCGGCAATTTTTCGAACTTGGGAGATCATAACCATGGCTGATCTCGACTTCAAGTTATATTAGGGATATGTACTATCTAAAAAGCCCTTTATCGTCAAAAATAAAGTCCATTTATCTCTATAAAGTATGAATCGAGTGCTAAATCCCTTCTCAAACTAGAGTATTCATGAAAAATAATATTGAAAAGAGGATTCCGTTCAAATATTCAATTTAATATTCTCTCAGGAGTTTCTGACAATTTATATTAGTTTGAATTGTAAATTTTACCCACGGTTTCAAATGTTATTTGTACGTCGGCGTTTACACGGGTTTCAATTTATTAAAATTAAAATTTAATAAATCTTTTAATTTTCTTTGAGGGAATTTTTGTTTTGTACGATTTTAGGGGATTTTGGGAAGGGGATTTCATGTTTATTTATTGGAAATGAATAACTTCCAACGGCCCATCCCCCGCATATAGGCCCATATGAGAGGTCATCCTGTTTTGATCCCGTTGACAACTTTTAGCCAACAAATAAATCAAGCTTTGCCCTTCTTGATCCCGTATAACGGATTAAAAACACCCTCATTTGCCTTAAAGAGAAGTAAAAGTATAGAATGGGGAAGTATAACGGAGGGGAAGTATAACGGAGGGGAAAGTGCTCGTATAGAGAAGGGAAGTTTTTTTTGCAAAAAATTTTCCGATTTTTTTTTGAAAATTTTTCAAGTATCAAGGTAGAAATATGTAATGGGATTTTCGGCCAAGGGAGGTCCCTCTCGTAACTAGAGGACGTATGAAACTCCCTACTAATATGATAAATTGATAATTAATGTAGAAAATTGATAATTTTTTTTACACCGACAATTTTTTAAAAATAAAAGGAGAATTTGGTGAAAATCGGAACAACGGTTCGGCCGCAGCGCAGTTTTTAAAATTTAAAACGTGCATATCTCCGCCATTTTTTCGAAATTTAAAAATCGCAGACGTTGATTTCTTATTCAACTATTCAGGAAGGTTGTGTGAAAATTTGGTGAAAATCGGTTGGAAACTGTGGCCGTAAATTGTTCCGGAAAAAATGCTACGGCCGGCCGGCACCACAGACAAAGTTGAGATCGGTAATGACTATAGATCCATATTCCATAGTCTGGAAGACCCTTCCCAAAAACCCGACGTGGAGGGTATCACAATAACTACCTTAAAGAAGTATTAGTGTGTAACACCCTCATTTACCTTGGTTCTACCTATAATATTTTTATAAATTTAAGATGTTGCTTTCAATATAGCCATCCTTTGATGGCTAAGAATTAAAAATTGTGTAGCTTTGGATCAGCTGGATGCAAAAGTTTAGATTTGGTCATAAGTTGAATTTTATCGAGAAAATGGCGATTTCGACAGTTTGAACTTTACTGTCGGAAAATCTTCCTTTTGGACGTAACATTTTGGGTCAATATTTTGAGAAAAGCCCACCTCCAGAGTCTGTCCAACGATTCTGATAAAAGCCATCGACGTCTGAGATTAGAAAGGGGACATTCATGATGTTGTTGCGGCCTAGAGCTTTCTCCCGAGTTACTAATCCCCGCCGAATTACAAGTCCGAAGCTCGAGATCCACGCCCTCAGTCGGTTTTCATTTACTTCTTCATTATTTAACAGAAAATTTCTCAGAATCGATGTTCTTTGATCCTTTGGTAAATTGAAAAACGTATTTGATCTAGGGAAATGGAAGATAAAAAAAGCCCTAGGCTGTAGACAGTTGAGAAAGTTTCCTTTTTTTCTCTGTTTAAAAGTAAAAATAGAGAGGGAAAAAAATTGAGCTTGGATTTTAAACATTCTGCAAATTCAGGAGTTCGTCTTAATGTCTTTAGGAAGCGGTTCTCATGGGAGGCGATAACTTTTCTTCGAGCACTTTCCTATAAGAGTACATCACGTCTCACTCGCATTCCCTCAGGTGTTTTTAACCTTAATAAAAGTCTATTGGATAGACAAAAATGCTAGATTAGCACTTAACAGGCTTCGCACCAAGACGAATGCTATTTTTTAAATTCCTCAAAGGTATAAAAAGAGATCTTCGGGACTCCCTCACGCTATTATTAACTATCTAAAAGAAGTTATTGTGTTACCCTCGGTCTACGATTTTGAATTAGGGTTTCCCCAATGGAGTACAAGAAGATGGGGGAGAGTAGTACCTTCCCGCATTACTGTCAACTGAAAAATTTGAGAGAACGATTAAACGAAACTGTTCTCCTGATGAGACCTATTAAGCCGAAACCGGTGGTCAAATATTGCTGTGTTTCTCGCTTCCTCATATGTATTTTATCTTATTAAATAATAAATTAATTTTAAGGCTGGGATTTTGGGCTTTTCACGCCCATCCAGTATGGCCCAGTGAGGCGAAATCCCTTTTTTTGCTCCTTAGTGCCTATAATTTTAGAGAGTTCCTTCGGATTTCTAGATTTTTACAAAAAAAGAAATGATTCTGCAATAAACTACGTATTTTTATCGAAGAGCCTTTTAGCTTGAAAGGAAAAGGGGCTTTGTTGATGACCCCACGATAAACCGCATCAGAAATTCCTTTTTGGGTGTAAAATTAACCTCACCTGACATCCTCTAATAAAAAATACCATTATGAGCTGTCGCGTGGTAAAAAACCATTTTTCCCTTTAAAATATTTTAAATTACGTTCTTCTTTCCCCTCTCCTGAAAGTATTCCAAGTTTTGGAGTAAACTTCGTAAAGGTAAAGCAAAAATCGCTTCATCAAAATCTCAGAGTTTTCTATTAAAGCCCCGAGGATCAATCCTATTCAATTTTTTTAAACTTAAATAGGGAGAAGTTTTTAAATCTAATAAGATCTTTGAAATTGAATTGATCTTTGAACAAACTAAATTTTAATAAATTATAAATTTGTTAAAATTAATCAAGCTCAAAATAAGGCACGAAAGGCACGAAACCTCCCTTCCTCTTTAGTCTCAGGCTACATCACGTTTTCTTCCCATCAACTTTCTCATAATGTTGTTATATTAATCTTACAATGTTAAAATCCACCCTTTCATAATAATTAATAACTTATGATATACAAGGAGTAATATTCTCGGTACCTTTATTGTCTCCTCAACACATTGTTTATCCGAATTTTAAAAGATTCACCGCTGATTCAAGGGGGCCCAGAGACTCGCCATATTGCCGGGACCGGCAGCCGGGTCGCCCTTCTGGGCGAAACCAGAGGAGGGCAAATTCTTAATCATGAATATGATTAAGATTTTAAATCATAGGAATATTTTTCTGTGATTAAGAATAAGATTAAAATCACACTCACGAGTATGATTAAGAATAAAATCCTAATCACAGAGATGAATAAGAATCAACTCTTAATCACAGAAATCTGTGATAAATCCCAGAAAGTTGTGATTAATCACCGGAACGTTGTGATTAATTACAGGAATCTGTGATTAATCATAGGAAAATAATGATTAATCATTGGAATCTGTGATTAATCATAGGAAAATAATGATTAATCATTGGAATCTGTGATTAATCATAGAAAAATAATGATTAATCATTGGAATCTGTGATTAATCATAGGAAAATAATGATTAATCATTGGAATCTGGGATTAATTAAGGGAAAAGCTTGATCAATCATCAGTAAATTGTGTAATCACAGGAATCTGTGAATATTGTCACCTCTGATCACAATTTACTCTCAAAAACTAAAAACTCAAAATCTATCAATCTCTAAAACTCCAAAATTTTAATCATTATTTTGATTTGTCAATATTATAAATAATGATTAAAATTTTGGAGTAAAGTAATTTTGGAGTAGTAAAGATCAAGCTTTATTAACTTAAGTTAATAATTAATCCCAGATTCCAATGATTAGTCATTATTTTCCTATGATTAATCACAGATTCCTGTAATTAATCACAACGTTCCGGTGATTAATCACAGATTTCCACAGATTTCCTGTGATTAAGAGTTGATTCTTAATCATTTCTGTGATAAGGATTTATTCTTAATCATACTCGTGAGTGTGATTTTAATCTTATTCTTAATCACATTCATATTCATGATTAAGATTTTGCCCATCTCTGGGCGAAACTAAAGGATAACACATTTTGGTCTGATCGAATCAGGAACATCGGAAATAATTTTTTTTTTCTTTTTCAGGTTGTCTAGAGAATGAGTTCAGATGTAGCAACAGCTGCATTGACATTGTAAAAAGGTGTGATAACGTCCCAGACTGCTCAGAAGGAGAAGATGAAAAGGATTGCAGTAAGTTTCGACAAATTTTAACGTGTCAAATAGACTAAACATGATAGAAACTTTCGCAATTAAATATGTAAAAGAAATCTTTTAATGCCTTTTGTTTTACTCGTGTTGTTGAAAACGCACTTGACTTAATTATAGAACGATTAACCATTCAGGGATTCTCGTTTTCCTCGTGATTAGAGTGTAGAAACTTTGTAGAATTTCAACTTGTAATTAATTTCGAGAGTAGGCATCAACTTTAAACATTAGGACGTTTCTGTTGTTAAAACACACTCCGAAGATCATTCCATCTCAGAAGTCACATCTCAAGGGTGAACTGGAATATTAAATTAACTTTCCTGCTTATTAATTGGGCCTTTAAAAAGTATATCTTTTAGAACTTTTATGAAGTGTCTGTTTTATTTAACTTTTTTTTTCAGAGACTTTCATATGTCCTCCGTCCCATACAAAATGCAACAATTACATCTGCATACCGAATGAAGCAGTCTGCGATTACAAGGACGACTGTGGAGACCGTTCAGATGAATCTAACTGCAGTAAGTTTAAAATTAGGGCGTTTTTTTGTCTCAAAGAACAAGAAAAAACAACAAAAATTTTACAAAAAGAAAGCTTTTTGCCAAAAAATCAAGGGAAGACTGTTTCTGCCAAATTATCGTAGGCAACGTCCAAAAATGTGATAAAAATTTTCTTTGGCGGAAAGTCCGGAGAATTAAGTTTTTTTAACCGAATGGGGGCGGTCAAATCGAATGCTTTCTCCAAACTGTAACTCTAGTCTTGACAGCAATTACACTAATTAAGAAGCTTGTTTACTCATCTAGAAAAGGAAGAAAATTGAAATATCAAGTGAATCGGAAACGACAAAACCTTGTATAAGAAGGCTGTTGTTTTCCCTTGATTCCGCACCTTCATGTTTAGTAAATAACCCAGTTTATCAGTAATTTATGCTTTTCTTAAAATAGATTTCCAGTTTTCAATTATCTCAGATTTTTATTCTCTCTCCCTCTCTTTCTCCATTTTCACCAAATTATGAAAGATACAGTCTGAAACTTTCGGTTATTCTCCGCGAAACTTGTTGGACGTCTTAACTTTTCCCACGATTCCCACGACTTGAGGTTTTCATGCTCGATCGGAGATCCCTTGTTATTCTCCGATTGGGAGACACAATTCGAAATAGAGAAAAGGGTGAGGGGAAGGAAAAGTTTTTCTTTCAAACTTCAAATTCAAAGGTCTCAACTTCTTTTCTTTCGTACTTCTGCGGTTACCTAATAAATCACTGTTGAATTTGACGAAGTGAGGTTAAAAAGGGGAATAAGACACTGATGCTATCAATCTTCCCGATACCTACCCCCGTCATACCTTAATTTTGTCAACGCTCACTTTTTTCAGGCTTGATAAATTTCCGGCTTAAAAAATATTTTAAAAAATGTATCTCAAATCATATTTTCCAGTTGACTCCCTCATTTTATGATAAAAACAGAGATTGACGGGGAAAAAAAATTTATAAGCCCAAAAATTGATTTTTGTTTTAATTTACGAGGGTGTCCTAAAGCCACGATTTCGCCCCTTTTGTATATTTCTTCATTTGATTATCACATCTGAAAATAATTAAAAATAAATAAATTATATAAAAAGTTAATCACCTTTTTGGCATTCTCGCCTTTGCCATACTTCCCAAGTTTCTCATACGCATATTTTAATGACTTCAGAATCTTCATTTTGACTTAAGCGTTGGCGTTTCATAATTCCACAGGTGCTCTAAAATAAGATTTATAAGTCTCTGGAAGATTAATGTTTCTAACCTCTTCGGTGTTTCCGGCTGTAAGTTTCCTGATTCCTCGGCTCCCTTTGATCCTTTTCATCAAGTCGCCAAGGCTCGAGTTTTTCTCTTCGATCTGCGGTGAGTCCCGCGTTTTGAAAAAGTTTCGGATTTGTTTCGCCTCTTCCGCTGAGGCAGGTTCAGCTCCGGTCCTCATCCCGCGCGATTTGAAGCCTTCGGCGACGACTCCTCCGAGTGTTGACGGCCCGGATCGTTCGAGGTACGCGTGTAGGTTAAGTTCAGCGTCGAACCTGTAACCTCGATGCTCGTCGAAATCACGTTTGTAGCGTGGCCTTGGGATTTCCAACGCCTTCATCGGCGTCTGAAAGAAATAAATAGTTGTGTTTGTCATGTAACTGTAAGGATTATATTTTTCGGGCTGAGTTTTGGTACCTGATAAGTTGCGTGGGAGGTTCCATGTTCACAATGCCCAGGATCATACAGTATGGGAGGGAAAGGGCTTGGAGGCCGAGAAAACCCCAAAATTTTATTTTTTAGTGCAGAAAAAACTTTTAGACAGTTCCTACGGTTTTATTTTCCCCAAGGGTGACACTGAAAAGACCGAAAATTAAATCGAAAACAGCATAATCTCGTAGAGGCGTAAACTAATAACTCCCTCGAGTATAAAGTGGTCTCAGATGTATGAAATTAGTCTCCAAACAAGACCGAATTGACCCAAACTCCGCGAAACTAATATAAGCGGCGGGTAAGGCCGAAATTTGGCGGCTTGTTAATACCTTTTCACTTTTAAATATCCTCGACGTAGTCATGAATAATCTCCGAGCCACAAATTTAAACATTTTTTAGATTTTTTAAATAAAAATAAATAAATCGAAAACCTAAACTGAAAATTTTAAAAATGATAGAAACATATTTTTTTTTATTATGCTAAAATCATATTGAGCCTCAGGGTTATGAATTTTTAAAAACAGTAAGCTTTTTGGCTGTACATGTCAGACTAAACAAGGCAATATGGCGAAAGCCACTGCTTATGCCCTTTCTCCTTTGCGACAGCCTGAATTGGTTTGACGGGAAAAAAAATATTCTAGTTAACTTCGAGTTGATCGTTTTTTAAAGCTCTTTTTTCTCTCTACCTCTTTAATATTTGATGAATCAAATATCCGGCTTAGGAATCTCCTGAAAAAAAGGGAAGATACAAAAAAGGGGCAACTTTATAATCCCGAATTCCATATTTGCATACAACAAGGACTTCCTAGCTTTATTGAAGCTCTCGTTAACATGTGGAATTCCATGATTGTCGCCGGTCTATTGTATAACGATGACTTATAGGAGGCGGTGACAGTGTTTAATTCCGTCCTCTCGCCACCCCCGGCTTTTCAGAAACCCATTTCATGCTTTATTCACCCCAAATCTTTCTTCACCTGATAAAATGTTTTTCACCCTCAAACAACCCTCGGGAACGAAACGACCCTAGAAAAAAAGTTTGGGAGTTAATTTTCAACCACAAGAATAAGTCCCTCGAGTGTTCGTCTTTTTAAATAATCCTACTTTACACCGTCCTACATTTTCAGCTGTCGTGAAAAAGCTTGCATATCCAGTGTTGCATCGCAAAATGACGATATATATATTTTTTTTTAACTTTTGTTTATTTATTTTCCACAACGCTTTAACTGAAATGAAAGGTGTCAGGCGTTTTCGACGCATAAAAAAATAAAAAATAAAAATATTGCATCACATTTTTCCTTCAAATGTGCTTTATTTAACAGGAAAATATTCCCATCTACGTCAGTGGAAAATTCCTTTGAAAAAAAAAAAATAAAATAAAATATTTCAATTAAAATGTTGAAATTCCTTCACCTGGTAGAATTAGCGGCTTTTACATCGGATTCTACTTTCAAGTTATAACGGGGAAGATGTGAATAAAACGGTTTTTTATTAATAAAAAAAATTATATGGAATTTTTTAGCGTACCGTGACTGCTGGAATTTGGAGTTCAGATGTAAAAACGGCGAGTGCATTCCGCCGGGTGATATTTGCGATGGTCATATCGACTGTAAAGATGGCTCCGATGAATCTGACTGCACTTCAGGTATTAATTTCGGATTAAGATCATTTTCTTATTTTATTTCATCAGAAAACTTCGTTTTTTGCGGCGACGGGAGTAGAATGCATAGAAAATACTGGTGCGACGGTTGGCCAGACTGTGCTGACAATCATGCAGATGAATTGAACTGTATGGATTTTATTTTGGGTTTTTATATTTCTTATTTTATAATTTCTTTAGGTAGTACGTGTGAAGGAGATGATGAGTTCAGGTGTTCGAACGGTCGATGCATTTCGACGGCGAACGTATGTGATTCCCAATGCGATTGTGTATCAAACAATGGTACCTGCGAGGATGAAATAGACTGCGATGAATTCTACACCAAAGTCAACGGTAACTATTAGCTGTGAATGCTCTGAATGCTCCAAGCGGTCAAAGACTAAGCTTAAAAAGAACGGAGGAATGGGGTCTACACGTTAACTGTCAGCAAGCCATTCTGTGGATAAATCCTGGGTTTTTTTTAGACCCAGAGTTCCATAGATATCCGGCTTTAAAAAAAACGTCGTCCTCAATTTATTCAAAATTGATTAAATGTTTTCTGGCGTTTACGTCATAGTTTTCGATAGCCCCGTGTCGTATCGCCCGCAACATTCCCAATTTTCTAATTTGATTGGTCAAGAAATCCAATCAAAGTGGAAAATTGGAATTCACTGTTCCTCGCTTTAGTTTCGCTAAATTATTCAAGTTCGAGGAGAATAGGTGTACCTTCCATAATGGAAACTTCATTATTGTTCGGTAATTAGTTATTGCTTACAGACATTAATGTTATTATAAACAAAAACTTCTAATATATTTATCGGTAATCTTCTAATATTGTTTAACTGATTTATCTGGATTTTAGGTGTGATAAACTGCGTAGCTGGTAAAACGTTGGCGTGTGGGACAGGGAGGAGCAGAGCTGAAGAAAGATGCATATCATCCAGATATCTATGCGACAACGCAAATCAGTGCTTCAACGGGAAATACTTTTCGGACGAATTCGGCTGTAGTAAGTTCCCGAATAATAAAAATTAACAGCAAAATAAATAGAATGTGGTCGACTTCTGGAATTTGAACATTGTGGACTTACCACACAAAGCTTTGTCTCTGAGCTTGAAGAGGGGTTGACAAATAAAAACGTTTTGAGTGAGAATGCGGGCTATGGTCAAGAATTTCTTAATATTTTGGCTGTTTTTATGGTGAAATCAAATTGAAAAGTTGACGAAAATATATAATTTATTATCATTTTGATGGTGTTAAGAGAGATGTTGGAATATAAACATGGATATTAGTTTATGCTGGTAATTTGGGAGTAATTAATCCGGAGCCCATCCAAGATGAACCAGGTTTCAATATTAAAGCGGTGACTGTCTGAAGGCGCTCGACGCTGACGTCATCGGAATAAAGTGCTTTCCGCTCCCTTTCCATACGTTCTCGCTTTAGACGTTCAATTTGAGCGAGTTTCATCTCATAGAATGACTTATAGAGTGTTTTCTTTTTAACTTTCTTCTTCTTTTCTTTCGTTTTGTATCCTTTATGAAAAACTTTCCTTAATATAGTGTAGAGGGAGGAGAGGGCGAGGATGAGGACGAAAGAGGCGGAAAGGGTGAAGTAAAACGTTAGGTTTAAATTTTGCGATGGTGCTGCATTCGTGAGGCCTTCGGAGTCGAAAAGGATGCAGTCGAATTCGTATCCTGGAACATGCCGATTGTAGAACGATGTGCAGTTCACTGCGAAGCCGCACGACAAAATGCCAGCGTACATTCGTAGCGTTTTCCCTTCACTTTCCACACTGAGCTGTACGCAAAACGTTTCTTCATCCGTGCAGCTATCTTTACACGAAGTCCAATCGCATTCATCGCCATATTTCCTCTCTTTGTCAACCACGCGGCAGACACTCTCGCGCGTTTTTTTCGTCACGTAATACACGCTCGGCTCTAAAAAAACGACCAGCGTCGCCCCCGAAAGCAAAAACGCAACGACAGTTACCACAGAGCACAAATGAATTTCAAAATCCGACTCAGACAGTGGCAACTTCATAACTGGAAAAGACCGACAAGTATATCATGCTCCCAATCAGATAAACATCCACTCCAAGCAAAAAGCTTTTAAAACAATCCTAATAATGCAAATTAATTATTTTCATAGCTCTAATTGCGGCTAAAAGAGACAATGTAATAGACTCGTGATAATGAAGCATTATTAGACAATAATCAGGTGCACGGCCAACAATAAATAGGTCAGTAAAAATGGGTCAAATAAAATATTCCGATTATTTTCGAAATATAGAACCAAGGTAAGATATAAATGACGCAGTGCCTAGTAAAAATTGTTGAGCAGTTGTCAGCCTATGCAAGTGTCGTAGCTTGAAATGCGAACCTGAAAGATCTGTGTAAAACATGAACGAGTGGCTCCTCGTTAACGGGTAGCATTAAGTTTACATAGCATAGGTTATGTTGGTTCGCTTGGATCACTAGTTTATAAACTTGAAACAGTAAAAAATCTCCATTTTGAAGATCGTTTTTGTTGTTTAGGTGAGAACGACTTTCACAGTTTGACTCCAGACGAGGTTTTCCGGTGCCGTGATAATCGAACTCTGCCTAAATACCTTCGGTGCGATTACAAACTCGACTGTTTAGACGGCGACGATGAAATCGGCTGCCCAGGTAACTTAATCACCTCCTTTATCTGCAACCGGAAAAGGTTCATTTCCGTCCCCCAGAGCTGGTAATTAAATTTTACCATCTTAAGAGACGTTTCTTCGGGAGATACCGTTCCTAGTTATTGCGACCTAGTTTTTAAGCTGTAAATGTCATTGGTTGATCGTAGAATTTAATCAATTCCAATACAACTTCCTTATGAAATGACGAATGGCGTCTTTTGACTTAAGTTAAATCCGTCTCGGATTAGCCCTTCATGATTCAAAGCCGCACGTTTAGGCCCGTGTGAAATCCGATATATTTCATCCCTTTTTCAACCTGATGAAATCGATTGAACTGAGGTTTATTATTTTGTTTTGGGCCTAAATTCAAGAGGTTCTCAAACGCCGTGGGCGGCGATTAATCTTCGATTCTTTGATCAAATAAGAACCGTCACGTCCTTTCATCAAGCCCTCTTTTGCAATTTTCCGAGATGAATTCGATTGAAAGGCTTTTTTTTTTTAAAAAAAGGGTAGTTATATGAGAAAAAAATTAGAAAAACTGTTTTTATAACAACTTTTCTTTTTCCAAGGTGTGGAAAAACTTAAATATTTCTTTTATTCCGATAAGTATAGGGAATTCCAAGTTACCTCCCCTTTTTTTCTGACAAAACTTCTTATCGAATATCGAACCAACTCACGTAGAAAAAAAAATTTTCTCTCCCCAACAAAAAAGTCACTCGGAGTATCAAAAAAATTACATTCGAAACAAATGGCTTTGATAGTGAAAAAGGATCGTCGTATTTCGTGTCGAAAGGGGTTAATTAATCCAATACGAGAGGTCCAAATAATAAGAAAAGGTATTAGGGCAGAGGGTTAATTAGTTAGAATTAGAGCGAGAGAAAAGCCCAACCCTTCCCTTTATACTACACGGACATACTAACGAAATCACTACTAAATTACACACCCAAGGGCTAACGAAGGTGAAAAATGGTGTACTGGTCTTTTCAATGACGCATCTGTTTCATTTCAATCAATCAACCGCGAGTTCTAATTTTAAAACCTCTTTTCGAGTATATTAAATTTTGAAGTATTAATCAACTTTTTTCTCTGGAAAAAGTGAAGGGTCAAAGTTCACTTTCAGTGGTGACTAAGCTACTTTTGAGTTTCTCATTCTGTAGAATGAGGGGCGGATTTGCCCCGTTTCTCCGCACCACCGTTTTGCAGAGAAACACCCTTCGAACCGGATTTTCGGGCGTTGTCTTTGTTTTTCTTAACTAAAAACATTTAAAGGGTTTTTCATTGTTTTTTTGACTGAGAAATATTCTTTCCACGGGATTTTTGAGCGTTTTCTTGGGACACTCTGGTGAGAAACCTTTTAACATCCTTAAAGAAGTTATTGTGATACCCTCCACGTCGGGTTTTTTTGTTCTATTAGTTTTATGTCCAAGAAACACCCTTTTTACTCCGGTTTTCTTCATTTTTCTGCCCAGAAACATCCTTTGATCGTTTCCCTCGGTTTTCACCCTTTTTTTTAAATCAAATTTTTGGCCATTTTTTCTCCGACAAAGACCATTTGGCCATTTTCCAAAGTCTTTTGTCCAATTTTTTATGATTTTCTCGGGCCATTCTTCCTCAAAAACACGCGTTTTTACCACCTGCGTCAAACAGGACGACAGTAAAATATTGTAATCTAAAAATTTTTTGTACTAAAGTCAACATGTGACACTTCATTTGGCAAGAGAGGTCTTTCCTCTAAGATCTAATCCTTAAAGGAGACTTGAATTCACAATAGGACTCTTCCCTTTTTTCCCTTTCCCGACCCTTATTTTGTTGAAAGCAATTACGCCTTCCTAATGAGACCTTCTACAGAATCATAAATCGAGGGAAAGAAAAAAAGATCATCGATTTTCTGTTACAGAAGTGGGACATTGCGGCGAAGGAATGTTTCGTTGTGCTAGCGGCCAGTGCATCGAAGAGCAATTAAGATGCAACATTGTCTCCGATTGCTGGGATAAATCCGACGAGATAGGATGCCGTAAGTGAAATTTTTTTAGAAAATAACAAATTTCCCAAAAGAGGGAAAGTTCTTTTGACGTCGATGTTAATAGAGTTGGTTATCTAAGATAAATGAGGTTTCGAATTTCGATACCCGAGGCACAACTCATTTTATGTTTGTGACGTCATCTCGGTAAACTTTACCTTCTGACAAAGTTTCTTCATGGCATATAAAACTGGAAAAAAAATTTTAGACGAGCGTAATTTTTAGATGAGAAACTTTGCGACGGATTTCGTTGTTCAGAAGGCGGACAGTGCATCAACATCACATCTAAATGTGACTTTTTCATCGATTGCCCTGACGGTTCTGATGAATTTGGATGCAGTAAGTAAAAAACTTGTATTATTTCCATAGTGCAGATCGCCTTCCCCCAATAAAATTAAAATTCCACAACGTTTTTTGCCGGTCAAAAACATCGAAATCTATTGCACACAGCTGATCGAAATGAACTTTTAATAAAAGGGTGAGATTTCTGGAATAAAAAGTCGCACTTTTCGCCGTACCAAAATTCTTGTTTAATGGTTATTTAAAGCTGGGGGGTAGGGAAACTTAAAGGGTAAAATTATAGGTCTAAAATCGTTGTTACCTTGAAAAGCGAATTCGAATGCAAAACGACGCCTCGGCACCCCTAATTAATTCTAATTTACGGTGGGTAGCTTAAATCCTTCGAATACTCAAACGACCGCATTACCCCTTCCCTACCGCAGGAATGAATCATTTAAACTAGAATATCGCATTTAGATTTCGTCGAGTGCACCCCCGAAGAGTTCAGATGCCGAAACGGACAATGCGTCGACCGAAAATTTCGCTGCTACAACTCCGGCGACCCGCGTGACGGATGCGCCGACCTTTCCCACCTCGTCAAATGCGGTAAAAACGTTAACAAAGTATCTTTTTAAATATTCAAATAAACAGAAGAAGCCGTCTGTGAAGAGGGTCAGTTCAAATGTAAAAACGGCCCTTGCCTCAACGAGTCCCTCCTCTGCAACAAAGTCGTCGACTGCAAAGACTCATGGAAAGACGAAGACAACTGCAGTAATATTATATTCTTTAATTTTTTACCATTAAATAATTCTATTCAGCTTTTTATTGCTCCAATTCCAATTGCCCTTGCAAAGACATACATTTAAACTGCACAGGATTCTCCATGGATGAAATACCAGAAGTCGAATTGGCTATTACTTGGTTGTAAGTTTCTTTCCCTAAATTGCCTGCCATAAAAAAATTCTTTTCAGCCATTTAGGAAGCAACAATCTCAACAACAGTTTAAACAATGAGACTTTTGAGCATCTTGGAAGACTCCTTTTCTTGTAAAATCATTTTTCTTCGTCTAGCCTTTTATTCAGTTCTTTTTTAGAGATTTAAGTAATAATAGCTTGAGCTATTTGGTTCCTATGATGTTCAAGTCCCTCTGGCGTCTTAATATTTTGAACCTGCAAAATAACAACCTAAAAATTTTAGAGACTAAAACGTTCTACGGCCTCGGTAATCTCAAAGGGCTGTAAGTTGATTAAATAAAAAATTCATTATGTCATTTTTTAAAAATCATCCTGATTTTTTTCCCTCTCTTTTGACTTTGCTTTCCCCGATTAAAAATGTATCCTGTTAATCGAAACCTTTTTAGGTATTTATACGGAAACAAAATCAAAATAATTAAACCCTGGGCTTTTTATGGACTTTCTTCCCTTCAGACTTTGTAAGTTTTTTTTTGCCTTAATTTATTTATTTTATTTTTTATTTTTTTCAGAGACCTCAGAAATTTGAGTATTAATAGAATTGAACCTTATGCGTTTGTAGGTCTAAAAAAGGTCTCCAGCATGTAAGAAATAACTAATAATTGTTTAAAAATTTTCAATTTTTCTTATTTTTTAGGGATTTATCATATAATAGAATCGAGCATTTACAAGATGGGACGTTAAACGGCCTAATTAGTTTAAATAAATTGTTAGTACGTATTTTTTATTGTTTTTTCCCTATGATGAGAAAAAAATATTTTTTAAACTCAAAGCCGACCCTCCTTAATTCTCACCAAGAAAAAACCGTATTTTTATTGAATTTTAAAAAAGTGAAGGGGCCTCCATATGGTGGGGTTAAAAAAAATAGTCATGTAGTTTTTAAGGGTTCATAATAAAATTAATCGGTTTTTCAATTTTTAAGTTGTCTTTGCTGTAGTCATTGTCTTCTTTTTTTCAGAGATATAAAAAACAATTTGATCAAGACGATCGAGCCGAATGTATTTCGGGCGGTAACATCTTTAGAAATACTGTAAATATATCTTTCTATTTTTGTTCTTTCTTCTCTTAATTTAACATGTCCTTTTGTTAGTTTGACAGATGAATTTCGGTTTTGTTGTTTGGCGAAAGAGGTACCGTCGTGTGAGCCGCCGCAGATGAGTTTTCCTCCTGTGAGGACCTCATGAGCAACATCCTACTTCGCGTATGCGTTTGGGCGCTCGCGATTGTCGCCACCCTTGGAAACTTGGTCGTTATAGCTTGCCGGACCCGATACAAACATTCAAATCAGGTCCAAAATAAAACCGTTATTCCAAACAAACCACCCAATGATCTCTTTTCAGTCCCGAATGTTTCATCTTTTGAATTTTTCAGACCGAAATGTTCAAATGGGCAAAAAGGGGCCGAAAGGATTTCATAGCGAAGAAGCTAGCCGAGTCTTTAGCTCGAAACCAACAGATTGGAGTCTCAGATCGAAAAGTGGGCATTTTATTCTTTTTTCACTGTTTAAAACAGTGAAAAAAACTTAACCGATTTTTTAAAAATCTCGAATCGGTTGGGCTTTTTTCGAAATCCCAAGACTCGCTTTTCCCAATTTTTTTTCCTTCTTGTTATTTATCTTTCAACATTTTACTTAAAGGGCGTTTCAGGTTCACTCGTTTCTTATAACGAATCTGGCACTTGGCGACCTCTTGATGGGATCCTACCTTCTGCTCATCGCCCTCGTAGATTGGCACTACAGGGGCGTCTACATACTTCACGACTCGACCTGGAGATCATCACCACTTTGCTCTCTGGCTGGTTTTATATCAACTTTTTCAAGCGAACTTTCCGTCTTCACTTTAACCGGTACAAAAGCTTTTATCCTAGTAATTGAATCACTTCTAATTTTTTCCCTCAGTGATAACATTAGACAGATTTCTAGTCCTAGTATTTCCGTTCAGAGTACGCAGATTAGAAATGAAACGGACACGACTATTAATGGCTTTTGGTTGGTTCGTCGCTGCTAGTATTTCAGCCATTCCTTTACTGCATATCGACTATTTTAAGTAAGAAAATTTTATATCACGTTTTTTCTTAAAAACTGTTGTAGAAATTTTTATGGACGATCGGTGTATGTCTAGCACTTCATATTACTCCGGATAAGCCACCAGGATGGGAGTATTCAGTTTTTGTCTTTTTAGTTTTGAATTTGGTCTCTTTTACGATAATTGCGGTAGGTACCTTTGGATGTTTTTGGTCGCCAGGACTACACAGCATGCAGTACATAAGGAGAGGACCGCTTATTGTACTTCGGAGTCAGCGATGGCATGGAGGATGACACTTTTGGTCGCTACGGATGCAGCATGCTGGGTAAACCAGATAAAACATAATTATTTATAAAGCGCCCTTAGGTTCCGATTATAATACTAGGAGTGGTTTCTTTGGCTGGGTTTACCGTCCCGACGCAGGTTTTTGCCTGGGTTGCCGTTTTCATCTTGCCATTAAACGCAGCCGTCAATCCCGTCCTCTACACCCTTTCCACCGCGCCGTTTTTAAAGCCGGCCCGCCACGGCTTCATGACATTCCGACGCTCCTGCAAAATGTCACTGTCGCAGGACCAAAGAAGAACCCTCTCAACTGGATTTAGAAGAGAAAGCGTCGAACTTTATTCGATGAGACGATCCATGAGGTAGAGAAAAAAAAATGAGGTTCTGGTTTATTTTTTGCTTTACAGAAACAGTCTGGACACTTCAGTGACGGAACAAGGTGTCGTGCCTCTTCATAAAATCAAGTGACAAAGACCAAGGTCCCAAGTGAGGGCCCCAAACGAACTTTACGATTAAAAATATCGTGCTTATTAAAAATGGCTGTGAAATTATTTTTAAGTGAATCCCGTTGCTACTACAAAATAAGTTCCAAGAACAGCAACTATCTAAAACAAATTAGAAATTAAAAATAATTTTTTATAGCACGATTATTCAGACATCGCGACCCAAAGATCTCCGCATCGATGTCTTGCAAAACCTTCCAAGATTGCCAATCGTGGATGCCTTTTGTTTGCTCAAAAGATAGAACAAAACTTACCGAAAATATCAAGGAATTGTCGAGTACGAAGAAACCCATCGCGGTAAACTTCACTTTCGGCTGAACAACCAAATATAACTCGAGCTCGTGCTAAAAAACTGTACATAAATTGTGTGATGCTGTAAATATACAAACCTGTTGGGTACTACTAATGATTACAATCCTTTGTAGTTTCGTCGTAAACTTGTCTAACTGAAATGTTATTCGATTCATTGGCACAAATCGTGAAAAACCACGTAACAGGCCGAAAAAATATAAAACGCTCCAAAACCAGTAAAAATGGTTAAAAATTTTTCAGAAAAATTTCTGGAAAAATTTTTTTTCCCAGTTTTTTCCTCAAAATAGCTTCAAACGGCGTAAAAGGCGTAATCCAGTGAATGGGGAGTCGGATTTTTTCATTCCACACTCCTTAGAATCGTTTTCAAGTGTGAAGTGAAAAAGGCCTTTTATTACAGGCAATTATACGCGTATAATTGCCATTCTATTTCCGAATCCTTCCTAAAATGATTAATTATTAAGTAAAAAGCTTACCTCTCGGTGGAACTCCACGCAAGAAGCTACCGCGAGTTTCGCCGCTCCCAAGTTCGAAATAGCATAAACTATTTGAACAAAAGCACTCATTTTATATTTTCGGACATAACCCGAGAAATCTTCTATCAAAAATATCGTCCACATAACGATATTTACAAATAAATAAATTGTCGACAGAAGAACAACGGATGAAAATCGTTTTTGGATATTCCTAGCCAAGAAAATGATCTTTTCATGTTTTTTTACGGCACTCTTCGAATCGTGTTCGACGTTTAATTTTTTTAAGGCGTCAACTAAAAATTTTAGGGAGTATTTAAAACCAAAAATCAAATTCAATATCCTCAATTCTTCCACACAAACAAAAAACGGTGAAATTTTAATAATTTTGTTCACTCTCTAAATATTGATAGATATAAAATGAAACTAAGTGTAAAGAAAATATAACAGGATATAAATCCACTTTTAAAAAATTAATAATCTTTTTAAAACCATATTTTCGTGCAGATAAAATATTGGAGGTACTAATTAGTAAGATGATGATACATCTAATTGTGATGCCGATTTTGAAAAACTGAGAAGCAAAGATTCCCGATATTAAATGGTTTTTTGAAAAAAGAAAACAATAGATTAGAAAGAGGGATGAGATAAGGGTGAAAGATAATGAATTACATTCTGAAAGCAATAGATTTCTGGGAATAATCCGAAACATTTTGAGAAGAGGACGAAATAGGTCGAGCTTCGCATGTCGAATGTTTCGATTAGTGAGGAAAATTGGGCGTTATTGATGCGAAAATTGGGGTCTCATTTACGCCGAACGATGTACCAGAAGAGGCGGAGAGTGAAGAAGTAGCCAATTTCGACGAAACTAAGAACACTACAGCCCATGAACAAAGCGGCCGTACCGCCTAAGGAGACTGGAAAAAATTGTGAATATACTAAACCTAATTTAGGATCTCACCAAGAAGATCTTCGAATCCAAAAATGATATCTCGCTTCATTCTTGTTTTACTGTAGCGCTCGATGGCCCATCGGTATCGTATATTCGCAGGGACAGGGTAGCTCCTAAGGAAAAAAGATTTTGAGCTTTTCTTACCTCTTTTGCTCTTTTGAACAAAAGAAAAAAACTTGACAGATTTCCAGGAAAACTCCTGGGACACTTGGTTGGCAGCAAGAATGATGCTGCCTTAGCATTGCAGATTTGCAGGAGTTTTCTTCGGTTTATTTAACCCTTTCGAGACCGCGTCTGACGCCGGATTTTCTGCGCTACTGGCGCAGCACTTTTCCCCTCACTTCTCCCCGACCGATCCCAGCGCCCAGCAAAGCACAGAAAGCAACGAGTGATGCGATCATCACGTAGTTCATTTCTTCCCCAACAGATGGCCAGTTTTTGCATGTCGCTAGCGCCACGGGAAGCGAAGGTATTAAATATCTTAGAAAATAGAGAGGCTAAGCAACTATAGTCACCTGCGGTTTCGAAAGGGTTAACCAATAAATTCACTTTTTTTTTTCTGGAGTTTTCTAGATTTTTTAATCGTAGGGGACGACTATCGTGAGTCCTTTCACACTGGGATTCCGTTGAGCCACAAAATTGTGGGGACGATCATCGTGAGTCGTGCGCAAAGAGCAAACAGTTATTTACCATTCTCGTTGCCGATTTTTGTCCATGTAAAACGAGGCGAACTCGCATTGAAAAAAGCATTCACAGTTAATCCTTGTTCCATCAGATTTCCTCATGTTGATAATTTGATCTTTGTATTTAGCCAAGCAGTTAAGACCATTGACGCCGCAGATTTTAACCGATTCGTCTTTTAGGTAAAAGAACGGTACGCATCCGCAGAGGTTCATAGCGATCTTTTTTCGGCAGTTCATCATACATAGGTTGTAGCTGTAGAACTTTTCGCCTTTGAGAGGCTCGTCTACAAAACGGCATTGCCTTTGCTTCGGCTCGAGCTTACGGAGGTTCGATGCGGCCACCATTTCTTGAAAACGGAATGAAGTATCACGCTCCATATTGTGCAGCACGACAAAATATTTTTCATTCACATCCGGTATTTCGTATGGCGAATGTATATAATACTGAAAAAAAATTCTATAAACTGAGCAGACGAACCAAAAAAATACTTTAACGGGTGCTGGAAGGTCTTCAATTCTAGCATAGCATAACGAATTCAGATAATTGCAGTACGGTAAATCTTTTTGAAATGGCGAATTTGAAGGTGAACTAAAAAAGGATATTAAACTCATCCTACAATGTGTACATACGAAAAAGTCATAAAATCAGCAACGACTCCACTAAAGCTGTAGCAAAGTCCCATTTCATTGACTGTGTCATAAAATTTTATATCTTTGTACAAAAGATTGAATATGTTAGAATTGAAATACATTTGACCATAACCTAAAAAGAAGATAGAACCCAAATTTTTTTGGTGTTTTTCACCTTTTTGGCGATGTCTCTCAGTTCTTCACCGGAAAGAGAAGTGAACTCTTTGTCGTCTGTGAAATTTTTGAAGTCGTCAAGATTGAACCAGGTAAGATTGGTGACGCTATTCAAGAAACTTTTGTACTTTTCACCTTCGGTGGTGTTCGGGTCGATGTTCCATCTTTCGTTAAGATACTCGTCTGCGAGCGTTTCGTTCATTCGCTCAAGAAAACAGGCGGTCGACGCAGGGAATGTTAAATTCCAGTCTCTGAAGTCCTTCTCGATCGAAATGACAGTCGGATTCGCATTATAGCGGTTCCACGAGTTCAAAATCAGCGACGTCGCACCATAAATTGCCAGACAAGTGATGACAAACCATAGCAAACTATAATGCCATCATTGAGCATCGATCGAAATTTATACTTACGTTTCTAAATAATGAAAATTCGTCTTGATACATAAGGAATTCCATGAAGGGTGGTCTCATTTCCAAATTCTCGGATATAACCTGATATTTTAGTTTTTCCCAACCGCTTCTGTATCCTCGAAAGCCTCATTTTTATCTGCGGTCTTTTTAGCCAGGGATCAATAGATTAATAGATAGTGTTCAAACTTTATTTTACTTATTACAAAATCAATCTTGGTGTATATGCCTGTAGAAACGTAATGTAAAAAAATATAAAAGCTCAATAAAACTAAGGACGCTTGACCCCAAAAAAAAGGCTGCTGTACCTCCAAAAGAAACTAAAAAAGAAATTAATTTTTAGTTTTCTATATTAACCTACAACCTAAAAGTTCTTCAAGTCCGAAAATGACGTCTCGTTTTTGCCTAGCTCTGCTAAATTCATCAACAGCCCAACGATAGCGTATGTTAGGTGGCGTAGGATAAGTCCTATAATGAGGTTATAGTGTGGAAAAAAGTTAAAAGAAGAATGCAAGATACCATTGAAAATAAGATTCTTTGTTGATGTAGAAGTCGGTGTATTCGCAAGGATAGAGACAGTTACAGTTCCTTCGGGTTCCGTCTTTATTTCTAAGGTTGACTATCTGATCTGTAAACTCTGAAAGACATGCGAGACCGCTCACGTTGCAGAGGTTAGAGCCAAGGAAGAAATGCGGTTTACATCCGCAGAGTTCGACCGCTAAATTTTCCTTGCAGGACATCAAGCAGTAGTTGTAACTGTAGAAGGTTTGCCCAGGTAGAGGCTCGTCGACGAATCGGCATTGACGTTGACGTGGCTCAAGACGATAAAGGTCGTCAGCAGCGACCATCTCGCTGTAAAAGAACGATGTGTCTTTTTCCATGTTGTTACCCACGACGAAAAATTTAGTCTTCAACGTTGGAACATCATACGGAGAATGGACATAATACTGCACATAATTGTTACTCCAAATATTTTATTTCTTCGCTCTCACCTTCACCGGTGTCGGTAAATCTCCGACTCTAGCATAGCAGCGCGTATTCAAATAAGTGCAGACTGGCAAATCCTCTGTTCTGAACAACCAGTTACTAATGCTAACAACAAATTTTAAAAATTGACAAGTAATTCTTTCTTACTTGCTGGGATAAAAATTTAAAAAGTTAGTGACGAAACCGTTGAATGTGAAGCAGACGCCCATTTCTAGGATAGTGTCGTGGAATTTTATGTGTTCATAAGCTTCATTAAAAATGTCCGAAGTATAATCCATTTGGGTCATCACCTGGTAAGTGTGTCAGTTAAAAATGCAAAATCTTCTTTTGAAAAGAAGAAAAGGACGACTCCAGAGGGTTTGTCAAGATGAAGTCCCAGGAGCAGTAGCCGCCGGTTTAATAATAGCCGGCTCAAAGGGTTATCTCAGCGAGAAGGTAGACAACCCGTTGCATAGGCAAGATTCAAGATTGGGCCTAAAGGGTTACCGCCTCAAGCACAAATTGTTATGGCGCCGCTGTACTCAACGAGTAGATAATTAATTACTCGAGCACTAGGCAGGTGGCGAGACAGAGAGGGAAGGCAAGGCTCCATCTATAGAAATGGGGGACCCCCTTCCTCTCAAGCCTAACCACCAGCAAAGACTCTATTGGGTAGTAGCCTAAATAGAGGTTGAAACACCTTGGCCTCCGTGGGTCAGTGATCAAGGACTCTGGAGCACACCAGTAAATCTACCTGAGATCCTCAACAACAGTTTCAGAGTTTCTTAAGAACCAAAATACCTTTCCCAAGCCACTTTTAATCCTCACCTTTCTTGAAATTCCGACCAAATCCTCACCCGAAAGATTGCTAAAAAGCTCATTCCCATTAAATTTCTTAAAATCGAACAAATTCTCCCAGCTAAGATTCGCCACGGAGCTCAAAAACTGCATTATCTCTTCACCCTCTGTACTATTTGCGTCAATATTCCATTTCCTTTTAAATTAAACATTAAATTTTTTCAACACATAAATAATTTATTTTACTCATAAATGTAGTCCTGAGCCGAAGTTTCGTTGAGACGGTTTAAAAAACAAGCCTGAAATTATACAGTTTTATATTCTACCCCTGCTTTTCATACTAACCGTAGAAGCAGGAAATGTAAGATTCCAATCCCTAAAGTCTTTTTCAATCGAAATAACCGTCGGGTTAGCATCATAGCGTTTAAACGAATTAAATATCAATAGTCCTGCCCCAAAGAATGAAAATAAAACAATCACTGTCCATATAAATCTAAACAAAAATTAATAAAAACTATTATTGAAACATGAAACTTACTTTTCAACTTTATGAAGATTCGGATTAATTACATAATTTAAGCCATGTAAAGAAGTGTTATTTCCAAAATCCTGGATGTATTTTTTAATACTTTTATTTAAAGTCATTTTCGGACGGTGATCAGCCCTAATGTGAAAATCACAGTACCCATTAAGAAATCAATATTAAAAGATATCTTGATTTTGATTTGAAGTTAAGTAAAGAATAATGTAAAATATATTGCATCATGATATATATATTTTAGCAAAACAATCATTTTTTTTAGATTTTATTCTAAAATATTGACAAGTTTCTATACATCCATCTATATTTTAACAGCGAAGTTGGGCAAAGTCATATTCCATATTCATACTTTATCAAAAATTCATACTGCTCATAATTTCCTAAATAAATTTCTTCTTCTGTTTGTGAATAATCTGAATACGCCCAACTCGTAATTATCAAAAGATATAAAGAGAATGGTTAAAATCTGAGAGAAATATTGATTTACAGAAAAAAAAAATTTTTATTTACATTTTGAGTTAAGCGTTGATCATTTTGCTCCAGGTACACTTGCAATAATAGGCTTTGGACGGATTTTAAAAACAAGCTTTTTTCTAACAATCGCTTTAATTAGGTATTCAGTGTTTTCTTGTGATCTTTCTTTTTGAAGGACGGCATAAGGTTTTTCGATATTGACGCATTTACCGTAGAGTATGTGGTGGCCGATGATCAGAATGGGGACTCCGTTGCTCTGAAAAACAATGATTTTTTATGGAAAGTTTTATTTTTAAGTCTTACTTGCATGCTGAAGTGTAAATCGCCGACAAATTGGTTCAGAAGGCTTCCACCGCTTCGAGATTCTAGATCACCCTGAAGCTCGATTATACCCCAGCTGTCCACATTCTCTTCATCCCTGATATGACCAAATAATTTTAGTACTTTACATAAAAAATTTGACATAAAATTCCCAGAATGAGAAGATAAAAATACTCAGAAAACATGAGGAAAAAATGAATTTTGGGCCTCAAGAACCTACAAACATTATTTCTCTTGTAGATGTATATTTTCTTTTAAATTAAATAGATTTTGAAGAAAAGAATATACCAAAAATGCTATTTAAATAAACAATTTCATCCACTACATACTTACAGCTTAACGAGAATCATAGCGATATGATAAACTTGCTAATCCATTTCATAAAAATTAAATAGTACGTTAAAAAAATTGAATGTGTAGAAAACAAATTAAAAATACAGAAATCTAATATCAGTTATCACTTATCCTTCTTAATCTATTAATTTCCCGCTCTTTTTACTCGAGGGATTTTTTTAAGACGTATTCGTCATCACTTGCCAAATTGGTGAACTAACCCTTAAAAAACTAATTTTTTTAAATAATTTTATTTTTCTTAAATAAATCAAGTAACAAAATTTTATTCAAGAGGTGGAACATCAGGATCGTCAACAAACTCATCATCTGCTCCTTTCTTCAAAGTCAAAAATTTCATTAAATCAAATTTTTCCTTTTTTTCCAACTCCAAGAACTCACTGAAAAACTCATTTCAAATTATCGCTAAAATAAATAAAAAATACTTTTTTTTCTGCTCAGCTTCTGGGGGAGGATGAATTTCACGGTTTTCTTTTCCGATAAAACCTCCAGCCTAAAAGTTTGAAAGAGATATACAAATTTTAAAAAAAATCTTTTTACCTTAGGCATTTCTACAATTAAATGTCCTGTTGAAGTCGATCTAATGGCTTTCGACTTATCGGGACTAACTTCAGAATCAAGTCGCATTTGTAAAATTTTACTTTTTATTTTAACTCTAACATAATTTGGTTGAACATCCGTCGTTATTAAACTTGTATCTAAAAATCTTTTCGAGAAAAAAAATTAATTACAATACTATTTCAGAATTTTTTACTACTTGGGAACTTTGACATCAAGAATGATTTTATTGTTGAGTCTGTCGTCTTCCAAAGAGAAAGGAAATCGTCCTAAATTTGTGTTGTAAGGTGTACCATCTGGTTTAAAAAGGACGATTTCGGGTTTTTTCTTTTTGACTTCTTTTTCATCTTTTTGTCTCGCTTTTCTTGATTTAAGGGCGATGTCGATCCTTGTCTCTGGCGAGTTATCGCTTGACTCTTCCCAAAAACTTAAAAAAATTATAAACCTTCTATTTTCATGACATACCCATTCTCCACTTCGTAATCAATCATTTCACCTTTTTCATCGAGATATTTCTCCAATTTAGGCTTATTTTTAACTTTTGTTTTTCCCTTTTAACTAAAATACACTTTAAAAAAATGTTTACATAAAAATTTACTTTTATAAAGTGATTGCTGCTGTAAAATTCCATCACGTATTTCCTCATAATCTCTTAACGCCTCAATTCTTTCTGAAATCATGGTATCTGTCCCATCAAGAGTTTTCAGCTGTGGTAAAGTCGCCACAACGTAATCTCGATAACCGTCGTAATCGGTACATGGATTACCAGTTAAAAATCTGAATTTTTGGGGAAAAAAAATTAACAAAAAGTGGTTGTAAATTAGACATACAATGATTCAAGAAAAATATTCTTTTTTAATGAATCGACAGAAGTAAGTTCCCCGATAAAATTTAATGTCAAATCCAATTTTTTAATGACTCGCATCCTTCTAGGTTTTCTATCTTTTCGACGTTATTTATCGACAAATTTAAATATTCAAGATATTTAAGACGTTCCAAGTTTTCTTTAAAATTATATTATTTGGCACAATATATTAATATTTTACCAATTTTACTGATGAGGTTGTTGTGTAAAAGGATTATTTTGAGGTTGCGACACCATTTGTCGAGATTCTCGATTTTCCCCAGGTCTTCTTGATGGAGTGAAATCTCTTCAACGGAAATTATATCACTTTCATTATGTTCACATTTTTTTCTTAACAAATTCTCTGTGACTAAAATAAAAGAATAAATAAATAAAAATATTTCTTTTACTTCTTTGCATGGTTGCTAGGTAACTAGGTTGTCTGATCAATTTTTAAAATATCTCAGTTGTCAAATAGGTATATTGAATTTTTTTAAAATATTATAGTCTAAAATAAATTATAAAACACTAAAAGTGCTCAAAATGCTTTTTAAAAAACTAATTTTTGGCAATAATTATATAGAAATCTAACTCTAAGTTAATAGTAGGTATTTCAGGGTATTTTGGACATTTAATTATTATACGTCAAATTTTTTTAACGAATATAGTATATACTTGTGAAATAGTGTTGAGTTGTAAGAATAAAATAAAATTTTAGGTTAACCAAAAGACAATAATGACGTCACTAAAAGGAACGTGACGTCATAGTTACTTACTGAGATTGTGAAGGGCCGTTCCGAACTTTTTTTTAAGTTTTTTATTATTCAAGATGGTGGTGTTGTGCCAAGTTTCAACATTATAAACTTACTTTAGTCTTCTTTTTTTCTCTTAACAAAAACTTTTTCTAGTATTTATAGTGGAAATAATCAATTTTTTCAAACCATACTTTTAGTTTTCAATGTTAGTTTGTTATTTTGACGATTCGTACCGTTGGAAGATCGAAGACGCGCTGTGTGAAGGGCTGAGGAGCATTTGACATTTCTTTTGATTAATATGCTGATACAAGAGCCTGTTCAGGTAAAATCATTTCTTTTGAGCTTTTTTTTACATTTCTTCTTTTTATGCTGACATTTGTGGTTATTTACTAATTATTGATTATTGCTCAGAGGAGTCAAATTCGTAATCTATCATTTTTATACACTTCGATTTTTTTCCCTTTTATAAATTAACCATAAACTGATGTTGAATCTGTTGTTTAAATTTTCGAGACAAGAAGTCCCATTTTGAGCTGTTTCGTTTAGAAAGATTGATTTCCGGCATTACGGGGTTTAAATTGTTACTTTTAGGGGTCAAGTTTTGTAAGGTTTTACAATTTATGATTGTATTATAACTGTTTCCTATTACATTATTGGCTAGATTCTGGTTGGTTGATAGTATTGATTAATTGATTTAATGATCAATTTGATCAGCCAGGAAGGAGGTGTGACACTTGAGACAAGTAGAAAATTTGAATGTGTCAAGTTGGTATTCGAATTGTTGGGGTAAAAGATGTTTTACTGATTGGCTAAAGACGTCCATTGGTTGTTCATTTGCATTATCTTCATTCACTGTTGTTGCAGTTTTGAAAGATCTTTTCTAATCTGCAAAGCTGTTCAAGATGGCTGGAGAGCCCTGAGGATGTTGTGGAATATGTATAAAATATGCCAACTTTATTGGTTTCTCAGCGAATACCAGCAGAACTTCTATTTTCCAACTTGCCATGGCTTTTGTGTCTTCTGCATTAAAAGACTTAATTGGCTGTCAAGCTAATCAATAGATAATCAAGCAGCCAAGCATCCTAATGGCTGTTGTTGAATTAGAAATCTTAGAGTCTCTTCCTTCCCTCTTGCGTTTTTAGCTAAATCTATGGCCGTCAGTGGTGACTAATGGTATTTGGGAATAAGCGATTTGTGTGCCACCCTCTGGTTATTGGCTTCCCAGCAAATATCAGCAGATGGTGTTAATGAATGCGAAACTTAGGAGACTCGATCCCCAGCTAGCTGATTGTATCTGAAGCCTTGAGATACCTCAATAGCTGTGAAGCAAATTGAGATACCTCAATAGCTGTGAAGCAAATTGAGATACCTCAATAGCTGTGAAGCAAATTGAGATACCTCAATAGCTGTGAAGCAAATTGAGATACCTCAATAGCTGTGAAGCAAATTGAGATACCTCAATAGCTGTGAAGCAAATTGAGATACCTCAATAGCTGTGAAGCAAATTGAGATACCTCAATAGCTGTGAAGCAAATTGAGATACCTCAATAGCTGTGAAGCAAATTGAGATACCTCAATAGCTGTGAAGCAAATTGAGATACCTCAATAGCTGTGAAGCAAATTAATCAATTAGCCATGATCCGATTTGCAGTCATAAATATCCTGATAGCTTTTGATAAATTTGGAAGTATGGAGCCTTTACTTTCTTACTAGCCATACCAAGTACATTTGTAGCCATGGAAAATGGAGTCAAATCAAAGATAAGGGTGTTGGTGAATAAGTAATTAGTGTGCCATCTGTTGAATAATAGGAATAGAAACAAGCCATTTCCTTTGAACTAGCCATGGTTATTGTGCTAGCAGCATTCAGATTCCTTATTGGCTGGATAGCCAATGATCATCCAGCCTTCTTTTTAAATTCTCAATAAGCAATACTTGGTTTGCAGCCTGATGCTGTCAAGGCCTTGGCAAACAAGCAACCTTTTTAACCAATCCTCTTTGTGCTCATCTTAAGAAAGAAAAGAAAAAAATTTAGTCTTGTTTTTGGTTTCTTCTAGAGTAAGACAAGAAAGTTGCCTCATAAATTTTGAACTTGTATCATTTGGCTTTAGTAATCATTTTTAAGGCTTCACAGTTTCTTTTCAATTAAAATTAATTTACCCTTTTATTTTTAGGCTGCTATATGGCATTGCCTTAATCATTATGCGTACAATGATGCTATCTTTCTCGCCGAGCGACTTCGTGCTGAAGGTACTTATTTTTTAATTGGTTAAAAACAGTAAATAAATTTTATTTTAGTTGAGTCTGAAGAAACGATATGGCTTTTAGCAACATGCTATTACCGTAGCGGTAAATTAGCCCAAGCGTATTCGCTTTTGAAAAATTCAACATCACCTCAGTGCAAATTCCTTTTTGCCAGATGCTGTATTGATTTACAGAAGTAATGTCGTTTATGTTGTTTTTTGGTTAATAATTTATGTTATTTAGGATATCTGAAGCTGAAAATGTGTTGATGGGAAGTGATATTGGGAGGGGAAAGACGACGGAGGAAATAGCGAATGAATATGGGGAGATGGCGGCGTTTACACTCACTCTTATGGCGAGCGTCTGTTTTCAAACGGAGCGACATCAAAAGGGTATTGACGCATCACGAAAAGCGCTTCTTCTCAACCCATTTTTGTGGACCGTATTCGAAACTTTGTGTAAAAAAGGCGACCGCCCGGATCCGACGAAAACATTCGCTCTTTCGGGACTCGAGGAGATGTCGACTGTCACTGGGTCTAATGCGGTCATCAACTTTGTCAATTCTAGAATCTCAACGCCAGATTTCAACACGAATCACGGTTTAAACCTTGACAATAACGTGAACGTCTCAACGCCGATTCAAGTTGTCAATATGAGCAATTTGGGACTTTCTGGTATCCGGGCCTTCACGCCTGATAACACACATCCGCTCCCTATACCACCAGTAGCTCAACCAAAAAGATCCATCAGATACAGAATCCCTTTTCAAGGATCTATTAGCCCTTTAACGCCCAGTTTTGGAGTGATACCTTTGGATAGAACCAATGACTCATTCCACTCTCTTAATACCCTTTCGGAAGTCAACGATCAAAAAGTGAACACCAAAAGAGTAAGTTTCTTATTTCTTTAAGTTTCATTTTAATTTATTTTTTATAGCAAATATTACGTAAGGAGACACCTTTGCAGCAGACAAAGCCTGTTTTTCATCAGTCGGCGATGAATACTCCGAGCGGAGCTGTTAGAAGGTCGTCAAGACTATATTCAAATAGTTATGCAGTCAAAGAAAATGCTAAATCGCCGAATAGGAATAAATTCGGTACACCCAACTCGCCTTCGCGGAAAGCAAAAAGCAAATTGTCCAAGCAGATCACTCGTTCGAACAACTGCTCGGAACTGAACGAGCGGAACCGAAGTAGCGAATCAATCGTCGATTCCCCTGTGATAAACCCTAGGAGGAACAGTAAAAGCATATCTGAACAAGCGATGATTTTACAAACTAATTCTTTAGGTAAACAAGAATATAAATTGTGTTTCAGAAATAATGGATCACCCATTTTATTTTTTAAACTATTTGAGTATTTGAGATCAGAAAATAAAAGGGGTGATCCATTATTTTTCCAAACAATTTTTCTTTTTTGAAACAAATTTTGTTTTGCAGAAGGTCTTTCGCTCCTTATGAGCGTTCTAGGTCAAGGATATCTTCATCTTTTACAATATGAATGTAAAAAAGCGATTGAGATATTTGACTCGCTTCCTCCTCACCATCGGAATACAGGCTGGGTGCTTGCTATGCTCGGTAAAGCCTATTTTGAAATGTACGACTACAAAAAAGCCTGCAGGTTTGTATAATCTTTAATTTAATCTTTTGACTCACGGTTCTTTTCAGCATTTTTCAAGAGTTGAGGAAAATAGAGCAAGAAAGGTGTACACATATGGCGTACTATTCAACGGCTCTTTGGCATCTTCAGAAAGATGCAGCGCTTTCTTCTTTGGCGCAGGATCTTACCTCGTTAGACAAGCATGCTCCTGAAGCTTGGTGTGCCGCTGGAAACTGTTATTCCCTTCAGAAAGAACATGATATCGCCATCAAATTCTTCCAGCGAGCCGTGCAGGTAAAAAATGGAATACCTTATTTTTTAAAAAACTAATGATCTTAAATTTTTTCAGGTGGATCCAAATTTTGCTTATGCGTATACACTTCTGGGCCATGAGTACGTTGTGACCGAAGAATTGGATAAAGGCATGAGCTGCTTTAGAAACGCCGTACGGCTCGATACAAGGCATTATAACGCCTGGTATGGAATCGGAACGATTTATTCTAAGCAAGAGAAATACCTTTTAGCCGAGCTCCATTACAAACGAGCCCTTTCCATCAATCCGAACAGTTGCATTTTAATGTGCCACATTGGCGTTGTAAGTTCTTTCTGCTCCTACTTAAATTAAATAAATCACAATATCTTTTAAGGTACAAATGGCATTGAAGCAAAAAGATAAAGCATTGGAGACGCTCAACCGAGCTCTTCAAATCGAGCCGAACAACCCACTCTGCAAATTCCACCGAGCATCGATTCTCGCATCTTGCAATCGCCATCACGAAGCGCTCACAGAACTCGACGAACTCAAAGAGCTCGTACCCAAAGAGTCACTAGTCTACTACTTAACCGGAAAAGTGAATTTATAAAATAAAATTTTTTTACTGTAAATAACCCGTCATATTTCAGGTCCACAAAAAATTAGGAAATACACATTTGGCCTTAATGCATTTTAGTTGGGCAACCGATCTTGACCCTAAAGGAGCATCTACACAGATTAAGGACACAATTGATCCCGGAATATCACATATTCATGATATTGGTAATTTAATTTGTACAACCCATTTTAGCATAAAATTTAGGTTAACCTAACCTAATACATAACCTCAGTATTCATCTTAGGATATTTCTGTGCCTTCTTAATCATTTATTACCTTTTTTTTTTCAGGAGGTGATAGTTCGACAGACGATTTATTACGTACACCTTCGCAAGAACCGCCCGGCGAAATGATCCAAGATAATGACGACAGCTTCTAGTAAGCTTCAAATTCTTTCCCCTTTTAAAAAGAAATATATTTAAATTTTAGGCCTCTTCAAAGAAAAAAAATCCCTCTTTACTAGGTACGATTTTCCTCCCGATCGTATGAAATATCGCTCCTATATATAATATTTAAAAAATCTTAATATCGTAGCTTATTATTTTAAGAAAAAATATTTATATTTTGTTCAAAAATGGTACATTTTTAAAAAGTCTACCTCGGTGCTGCCTTGTATCATTTTAATTTCTTCTTATTTTTTATCGGCAGTCTTATGATTTTTTAAAAAGAAGATCATATAAAAACAAGTTAAAAACATTTTAAAAACTTTTTAATTTGTAATTGTGATATCGAAGAAGAAAGTTAAAAAAAAATCTGCGCCAGACGGCTAAGGTTTGTTTCGAATAACAAATCTTTTGTAAATAATTTGTAAATTTCATTATAAATACTCTTGAATATAATTAAATATACAATAAAAACGGATTTGTAGTTTAATAATTTAAATAAAGAAAAATTAGAATATTTTTTTGTGTTTTTGTTTTACCCCTTATTTTGTATGGAAGAAAAGCCAAATGGTAACTTTTGAAAAAATAAGAAACATGTTTTTAGCATTAAACAATTTATTTTAACTTTTTTTACATAATATAATTATTATAACTAGACAAAAAAATTTAAAAATTACATTCCAATCCTGTCACGAACCGGTCGGCCATTTCGAGGGTCGTCAGGCCTGTAAACTAAAGAAAAAAAGAAATTTTCATTAAATAAAATTGATTGAAATTTAAATTTAAAAAAAATAAAATTCATAAACTGTAGAGAAACATCAGAGGAATATGACTTTAAACTCGTTAAAAACATGTAAAAAGACCAAAAAACTAATAAAACTTTTTTTCCAAACTAGAAAATTGAGGAAAAGGACTCAAGAAACGTTTAACCCTAATACTGATCCTAAATACAGTGTGCTTATTACTAATCCTTCGTCGATTCGACTAACAGCCTTTTATTTGGATTTGGGTTAAAAATTTTACATTTTCAATATATAAAATGAAAATATTCAAAAAAATTATTTTTAAACAAATACAAAAATTTAAAATACAAATACAAAATTTTTCAAAAGTATATACATATACAAATACTTTTTGGTTTTTGATGATTTAGCTTTTATATGCTTAGTACTCCACATAGTGCCATCTTTTCCAATCATTTGATGTCCAATATTGAATGAGGATCCGGAATTTCCATCGATTTCTTGCTTTCTTTCTTGCTTGTCACCTTTTGACATTTTTCTTTTCTTTTGCGGTGCTTCTACAGGATGTTCTCTCGAGATATTGGTTATAAGAGTCTCAATAACTTCGTCATCAATAATTTCGTCTGCCTCCGATGCACTGTCGCTGCTGTCTAAATCTTGGGTTTCTAATTCGTCTTCAAAATCAGAACACTCTGAAGAAATGCAATCTGATTCTTCACCTTCAAGTTCCTTCATAATTTGCAAAAGTTTATTTGGATCAGTATAGCGCTCCATTGTCTAAAATAAAATAAAAACGAAAACAATATTACGATCGGCATTAATTACTAAAGGTTCGTCGAAACGACGAATAATTAATCGCCTTGCATTACTAATCGTTCGTCAAAGCGACGAAGAAAAATTTTCGTACATTACTAACGTTCGTCGAATCGACGAGCATGATTTCAAATTTACTTACCGAGTTCAAGGACGGGAGGGGCGAAGAGTCCGACCCAAAGGTCACATTGAAATTTACACTCTGCTTGAGGAATAGGTGGAGTGGGGGCTCGAAAAAACTACCCCATCAGCCGCTGCATCAATAGAGGGGATGGGTCTTCGTCGAAACGACGAAGATCAGTAGATTAGGGTTAAAAAAAGTACATGTTTCAAGTTCGTGAAAACAACACACTTACATAAGAAAAAAGTTTGACACCACGTGGGATTTGAACCTATGACCTCTGGTTTTCCAGCGTCCAGATGCGATGGGGTGGAAACCCAGAGGCCGCAGGATCCAATCCCACAGGTTCTAAACCAGAAATTTTGAAGAAAGGACCCAAGAAACGTTTAAAAAAGTTCATGTTTCAAGTTTGTGAAAAACACACTTACATAAGAAAAAAGTTTGACACCCCGTGGGATTTGAACCTATGACCTCTGGTTTTCCAGCGTCCAGATGCGATGGGGTGGAAACCCAGAGGCTGCAGGTTCCAATCCCACAGGTTCTAAACCAGAAAATTGAGGAAAGGACCCAAGAAACGTTTAAAAATTCATGTTTCAAGTTTGTGAAAACAACACACTTACATAAGAAAAAAGTTTGACACGCAGTGGGATTTGAACCTGACCTCTGGTTTTCCAGCGTCCAGATGCGATGGGGTGGAAACCCAGAGGCCGCAGGATTCAATCCCACAGGTTCTAAACAATAAATTGAGGAAAAGGACCCAAGAAACGTTTAAAAAAGTTCATGTTTCAAGTTTGTGAAAAACAACACTTACATAAGGAAAAAGTTTGACACCCCGTGGGATTTGAACCTATGACCTCTGGTTTTCCAACGTCCAGATGCGATGGGGTGGAAACCCAGAGGCCGCAGGAAACCAGAAAATTGAGGAAAAAGACCCAAGAAACGTTAAAAAAAAGGGAGTTCATGTTTCAAGTT